>JACEEZ010004381.1:0-25447 GCA_016584305.1 Chionoecetes opilio | reverse complement strand
AAATTTGGGGTTCATGGTAATCAGAGACCAGAGTGCACCGCTGGAAATGGTATAAGTAATGCCGGAGGGGTACCTAAGGAGATCGACCACGTCCTCGTGATGATTGATTGATTGAACCAGTGTGCTGAATTTAGTAACAATATTTCAATCAAACAAGCTTTGGGGGGCATACGCCAGGGGGAGCGCGTCGCCTCGCCCACCCTAGACCAGAGGATTTTTTTTCTCTAGAGGTCCTATGCATTTTGCTCTTACACATTAGAACAAAACATCAGTGCTTATAAATCTTTCTATGTGACATTCATGGAAGCAAAGCTGAGCACACTGCCCCACAGACTGTATCAAACCTTGTCACCTCAGGTGGATAGTGACGTCACCACCAATCAGAGGTCGTTTCAGAGTTAGTCACTATTTTGACAACTTTAATAATTTTCTCCACATTTGTGTGTAATTATAAGAGAAAATAGGGTTTGGTTTATAGTGATATTCTGCTCTTTTTGTACCGATGAGACTGTCATCTATAATAATATAAGCGAAAGTTTGTGTGTGTGTGTGTGTGTGTGTGTGTGGTGTGTGTGTGTGTGTGTGTTGTGTGTGTGTTTGTGTGTGTGTGTGTGTGTGTGTCCGCGATAGGTACCCCCCCCCGTGCCCCAATCCCATCATATGGCACAGTTTTGGAACCACCTCGACCAGGGGCAACTTTTAAGCCCACTATGAGATGATTCCGATCACTTTTTTTTTTTTTTTTTTTTTTTTTTTAGAGCCTATTAGCGAGAATGTGAAAAAAAAATGTGGGTTGCGAGAATGGGGAAAAACCTTGATGTAGGGTGATGGGTAGGTGGGGGGGGGGTCACACCGAAGGGGGGGGAAATCACCGTACGAAGGTTTACAACGCGAAAATTAATTCAAATTTCGCGCCACCATGCCACCACGGATGTAGCGCCACCCTCAGTGAACTACATGCGAGCAACAGGGTAGCGTCAGCGTCACCCCCGTTTTTAAACCAGGTAAAAAATTTTTATTTTTCGTTTTGTTCCTTGTTACTTTTCGCCGTTCTTATTAGTGTCTCATGTCGGCTGTGATGGCGTGATCTTTTGAGGTAATTTGGGCAATACGAGGTATAACCGTATTGACATGTTATTGAGTGAAAAAAGTTAGTGCATGCTTTCGAACAGGCCGCGGTGGCATTATTTACAAAAAAATTGGTGGCGCGGGGGATCAACGTATGGTGAAGGGCGGGGGATCAACTTACAGTGAAATTTTAAAAAAAGCTATATTTTTTGAAATACCTACACAAAACATAACAAACAGTGATGACTATGTATATTCGCATGATATTAAATGGTGGTGGTGAACTAGTGCATTTAAATTAATGGAACAGTGTTTTTTTGTGGCATAAAGTTGAAGGTGTTGGTATTAAATTATGATGCTATATCAGTGTTATTATGCTATAAGCACATGAACTAACTATTATATAAGTGATTTATGTTATTAGAATGATTCTAGAATTAATTTTTAGGGTTTAAAAAAAAAACTTTTAACATGCATATTTTGGGGGCAGACGTTCGGTGATCCCCCGCACCCACTACGATTTGGAAAATTATATATTTTTAAATACTTAGAAAAACATAAGAAAAAGTGACTGCCCTATGCATATTAGATGATATTAAATGGTGGGGGTTGAACTAGTGCATTTA
This sequence comes from Chionoecetes opilio, assembly GCA_016584305.1. NCBI lineage: Eukaryota > Metazoa > Arthropoda > Malacostraca > Decapoda > Majidae > Chionoecetes > Chionoecetes opilio. The sequence continues at coordinate 23,753 of JACEEZ010004381.1, read as the reverse complement.
AATAAAGGAACAGTTTTTTTGTTGGTGTAAAGTTGAAGGTGATTGGTATTAAATTATGATGCTATATCAGTGTTTTATGCTATAAGAAACATGAACTAACTATTATATAAGTGATTTATGTTATTAGAATGATTCTAGAATTAATTTTTTATGGTTAAAAAAAACTTTTAACACTGCATATTTTGGGGGCATGACGTTCGGGTTTCCCCCACATATATTGCCAGACTCATAGTCCCAAAATAATATGGTGGCCATGCAAGAATCGCCTCTACACTGTAAAAAATACTAAGCTAAGCTAACCTAAACTAACCAAAACCTAACTATGCATGATGTCTAATGTCATTAACTCTTTTCAGATCAAACCCAAAACCTACCGCCATCACCGTCATCATGCCTCGCAAATATGTCAGGAAGAGCGACAAGCAGATGGACCGCACTGACCTGGAGGCTGCCTTTAAGCACCGCGTAGCCACTAGCTGCACCCTGAAAGAAGGCCGCTGACAGATTCAACATCAAGAAAACAACTCTTGCTGTAAGTTGCTCTATTTAGTTCCATATCTCCCCAAGGTCTTTTTGTATGACCTCATCCCACGTCTTCTTGGTCTCCTGGGATGAGGTCATGCAAAAAGACCTCAGGGATAGCTTAAGGGTCCTAGTTTTATAGTTTTTTAAAATTTATTCATTTTTTTGTTAGCTTTTATTGGCCAGCAAGGGCCTTCTAAGTCCTAATTAATTTCTTTTGTTAAAGGATGCCTTCAAGCGCTCTATTATTATTTTTTTGTAAAACTTTTGTTCCCAGAAAGGGCCTTTAAGCCCTAATTCATTTCTTTTGTTACAGGACGCCTTCTATCTATCGAAGAAGCTGTCGGATGGAGTTACCTATATGGCTTTTGCTTCCCGTAGCAATAGGGTTTCAGCCCTCAACAAGAAATATACATTGCTGATTTATACCATCCACGCACCCAAAGATGTTCTACGGCCTGCCCATGAACGATTGTGCGTAGGATGGTGTACCAGTATGCCATAGCTTGTGGGAGCAAGAGCACCCCTGCTGCCTGGGAGAAAAGAGAAAAGGCAAAAAGGGACGGGTTTACTATCCCTTCATAAAACCGTCATCCAAACCTTGTATTGAAGGCTCCGGAAGGCATGTCCATTGCCGGGAAATTGTTGCCTTCAACAAAGTCAATGTGGAAACCTTCTTTAAGGCTTACACATTAGCTTTGGAGAAGTCACATTCACGCCGGACCGGATATGAAATTTTGGATGAGAGTTCTTTGTCGACTGTTATGAAGCCAGTCAAGGTTGTGTGTGCGAGAGGCCAGCCAGTAGCCACGCAGGTAACTCGTGAACGCGGTGACAGCATGACGTTTGTGGGCATTATAAATGCTGTGGGGCAGTCCATCCCTCAGTGTTTAAATTCCCAGATGCGATGGAATCCCGCTTTCATGAGGAACACGATCTTTGGTTCCAAAGGGATATTGCATCCTAGTGGCGGATGAATGGTGAATGCTTCGTGCAGACACTTCAGCATCTCCATGAGAAAGTCTGGTTCTTCTGTAGAGAACAAGATCTTCTGATCATGGACAATGCTGAATGTCACATGAACCCTTCAGCCTGTTGAGTTTGCGATAATGCATGGTATCGTGGTTGTTACCTTGCCTCCGCATACAAACAGACAAACTCCAGCCATTGGATGTGAGTGTCTTTGGGGCCCTTTAAGACATTCCTGCGTGCCCCTACTGAAAACGACCCCGCGCTCATGCACCCTAACGAGCACATAACAGTCCACAAGTTGGGCCCGAGTTTGCTTCTGAGGCATGGACCAAAACCACTACCCCTCCAACATTCTCAGTGGTTTCCGGGCGACTGGTATATGGCCACCCAATCGCAACATCTTCCCAGATGATGTGTTTGTAGGAGCGCATGTAACCGAGCGACCGGCACCACCAGAATTTGTAGTGGAAGTTACTCCAATTTTTCTGATGGAGGAAGTTCAGATGGAGAGGAGCGACCCGGCTGAAGGCCATACCTCAGAAGCATACCCCTTCCCGCTGTGGTCTCCCAGGCTAGATGATGTGCCTGCCACCCCGGGCCCCAGCACGACAGAGCCTGCCACCCCGAGCACCAGCACGGGCAGAGCCTGCCCCCCCCCGGGCCCCAGCACGACAGAGCCTGCCACACCGGGCCCCAGCACGACCCCCCCCCTGCCACCCCGGGCCCAGCACGACAAAAACCCGCCACCCCGAGCCCCAGCACGACAGAGCCTGCCACCCCGGGCCCCCGCACGATGCACCCCGCCACCCCGGGCCCGAGCACGACGCACCCTGCCACCCCAGGACACCCTTCTCAACGGACAGACTTAACCCCAGAGTGTGTCAGGCCGTTCCCTAAGGCTAATCCTCGCCTTATGGAAAGGGACGGAAGAGGGTGCGGGCCTGCATTTTAACCGAGAATGAGGAGGCAATATCTGACCTGAGGTGAAGGCAGAGAAGAGGCAGAAGCTGGAAGACAAAAAGAAGGCAGCGGCTGAAAAAGAAAACATTGGGAAAGAAGAAGGGTCACAGCGGAAGAAGTCTGTGCTGTCCCGGAGGGAAGACACCACTGACGAGGAGGAGGTGATGATGTCCGACTTCAGCTGGACGACTCCTCCGAGTACTCGGATGAGGGGACGACCGAGGGCACCTGGACTGCCAGCATCATACCCTTTTGCTGCGGGAAAAAATCACAGGTGGGGGGGCTTTGTTCTGGTTCAGCTGAAGCTGGAGGAGGGAAGGGGTGGGGGCACATTAGTGTGCTATGTTTCTCAGGTGTTGGCTATCATGGAGGATGGAAAATTAAACCTTTCTTTCCTCCGGTGAAGTCCCCTAAAAACCCGAGACACGTTTTACCTTCCCTACCCTCCTAGATGAAGCTTCTGTTGATCCAGAACAGTGCAAGGGTGTCCTGGTGACCTCCAAGGGCATCACCAAGAGGCAGGCTGACCTGGTGAAGGTGTTTCCCCGACTGCATGCTTCATGATGCACTTCTGAATAGGAGCATAAAAATACCCAGACCCATCTTTTAAAAAATGCTATTTTATATGAGCTTATCTTTCATTTCATCAAACCCAATAATAATGGTGGGTGTCTAGGTTAGCAATATGTTGATTTCAGGCCAAAAAAAACACAATAAGTTTGATGTAATATGAGTTTAAAAAATACATACGGTGCCCCCCCATACCTGATCCCGGGGTCCCCCCCCGTGGGGGGGACAAAAAAATTTCCAAAAATTTATAAAAAACCTTAAATGACCCTTTTTATCTGAGTTAAGTATTCATGAGGGGACCATAGGTGGGCCATATTGTGAAGTTTGTTTTTGGGCAGTGTGCACTCTCTCAGGTAAAAAAGGATTTTTTATGAATATTTTTCCACTAATAGACGGTGTCCCCCCACACCACCCTAATGGGTGAGTGAATGGGTGGGGTGATGGGTAATGGGTGGTGGGGGAGGGTGAGTGAATAGGTGGGGGGTGATGGGTGATGGGTGAGGGAATAGGTGGGGGGGGGAGGGTAATGGGTGAGTGAATGGGTGTGTGGGAGGGTAATGGGTGAGTGAATGGGTGGGGGGTGATGGGTAATGGGTGAGTGAATGGGTGGGGGGTGATGGGTAAGGTGTTAATACATACATTTCTACATCCATGATTCAGGAAAATTAGAAGGGGCTATCTGGAGAGTCTGGTTTGGTGGGCCCAAGGCCCACCAAACACACTCTTCAGAAAGCGTGTTTTGGGGGGCCCGAAGGCCCACCAATAGCCCTCCGCAGGAGCTAGCCAAAAAGTCCACCCGGAGGGCAGCTTTTTCGGCTAGTAACAAATATTATCCGACCGGAAAACTCGTCCATTATGATGTTCACAGATATAAGAGCAGAAGGAGAACAACCAATGCATGGGAATGATACAGCAAGAAATGTGAATATCAATCAAAGAAAAGAAAAGTACCTAAACAGTGTTACAAAATTTAGCTTTTGAATACGTTAAAACCATAAAAACAGGTTGTAAATTGAGGTAATGCAAACAAAGGCTATCCATGATTTCAAAAGGCGGAGAGAAGTACAAAAGGAGACGGGACAGCCCTTAGTATACACCTATACCTCGTTTAAATCTAACCTCGCTAACAAACATTCTGAATTTCACAAAAAAAGAAGAAAAAAAGAATTTGTACCAAAATTTGTTTATTAAATTTTTTAATGAAGCTAGGGATAAAATTGTTGTTAAGTTGTAAGACATGAATGGGGAAACCATGGGAACATGGGATTAGTTTAATGCATATTTTGCTTAACTCATGATTTTCCAGGAATGTAATGTGTGTGTTAGAACAAGGTAGAGGGGTAGTTCAAATTCTATATACTACACCTTATATTATGTACAATTAAGTAAAACACGAGCATCTCAAACTAACACCCTTACATGGTGTTTCTGACAGAGGATCCATCGTGCTCTCTCCTCCATGTCTAGAAGAAAAAAGAAAAATGATAATAAAGCACCACTTAGTAGGATGTCTGTATTTCATTAGGGAAGATACGTTTTTGCTGATCTTTTTTAATATTTCAGATAAGGCAGTGTGGCTTACAAGTAAATGCAACACTCGCAACTGCTCCGGTCACCTGGAATGGAGGGGTGAGTGAGTATATCAGCAGTTATGATTGATAAAGTTTGGTCACTTGTTGCAGACCCCATGTCTAGTGTGGACGTACCAAAGTCTACCTTCCCAAGAAATCTATATTTTTCTCTTTTCACTTACTTTGTATTACAGATTAGAGGTTTTTTATCTATCTATCTATACACCGAGTGGTCGACTTACGACCGTGATGGGGGACCGACCGCCCCGGTCGTAAATAGAACTGGACGTAAGTCGGCCTATGTTATAAAAATATAGGGTGCAATAAAAATCAAAAGTTTGATTTTTTCTTCCTACTTTGGGTAATGGTGCATCTATGCAAGAAACCCGTATTCAAAGTTTGACCTCAATCGGTTGATATTTAGGGGTGGCGGATTACAACTTTGTTATTTACCCTTATGAAACTGGCCTATTAAGGAGGGGATGTCATCTCTTGAAAGCGGACAAGGGACATCCCTTCCCCAGCAGGGCTGCTGGTCCCCTCTTGGTGATATTAGCCCCTGGGGTGGGGGGGGTATCATGGGAGCCACCCCACTCATTGGGGGCCGGTTTGGGCCCGGGGAAGGGAAGCCTTCGAGGTCCCGGGCTGTTGATGGTGATGGGCCTCCACAACTTGGAGGAGGAATTGGCGCTGTTCCCGTCTTTGGTCAGCCGGAGGTTGAAGGATGGATGAGCGCCACTGCTCGCTCGGCTGTGTCGTTGACGACGCGAAGTCCTCGTTTGGCGGCAGGCCTCGACGTACGATTCCTCTTCCTGCCACTTCCGAGGGTTGGCGGAAGGAAGTCGGTCTTGATATAAAGAGCTTCGAAGAGGGGGAAAGGGAATTTTTCGTTGGCGAAGGAGGGCAGTGTTGCCGCAGGAACTTGTGATGATGGGAGGTTTTTTCGCTTGGCGGGTTCCTCGGCTCCTTCATCGTAGAGAATGGCCTGTACATTGTGTACAATTGCTTGTTTGTCGGAGACAGGGAGACGTGAGTCGAACAGTGGACAGGCCAATGAGATCTTCCCCTAAAGTACCAGAAATGGCGGTCAGAGTGGTGAAGCAGGCCTTCCCGAATACTTTCGTTGTGGTACTGAAGGATGTCCTTAGCGAATACAAGATCGTTGGCGGGAGCTTTAGGATGGAACCGTCGATTCGAACCATCGCAGGACGTAGATCTCGGTTGCGAACGATGAGAAACCGCTGGAGGGCTGACATTTCTCGAGGTGTGACGGACTCCAGTCAGCTGCTCCCGAAACAAGATCTTTCTTCAGAGCGTAAATGATACGCGCCATCCAACGCGCTCGATGAAGCACTCCGGGGCTACGGATCGAGGTCTTCGGAAGAACGCCGCCGAGGAAAAGGATGCTCAGCTCAGCGAGTTCCTTATAGTCGTCACGGGGCTGCTTTGTCTGAAGCAGACGTTTCAAAACCCTTTAATGAGATCGTCCCTCTTGGAGACCAGAGGGCTCGGGAGATCTTCGTTGGTGGGAGGGTTTTAATGCCGATTGGTGATGTAAGACCAGTAGTCCTTGGGAAGCGAGAGAAGATGGTGATCTCAGGACCAGAAGATGACCCCAAAACACGTAGAAAAGGCCTTCTCAAGGACAAGTTCGTGGGACGTGATGACGGCAAGCAAGTGAAAAAGAGGGGTCGGCCCATCTTCTGTTGCACAGATGGTGCATGCACATTGATGGCTCCAGTGTTGGCATGGTTGTGTCGAAGCACATCGCCACGACTCGTTCCCGGACCCCCAGTCTTCTAGAGCCTCGAACACAGGCTCTGTAGCGGCGGCATCACCAGTTCCGGAGTGCAGTTTCGGGACTCCTAGGAGCTTCTCCCACTCCTTCTCCTGTGACGAGGATGGCGAGTCTTTTGGCGCGAGGCCATCGTCCTGAGGAAGGATCTTCCCGTCCCAATGAAACGGTAAGAGGGTAAGAGGACTGAAAGTATCTTTGATGTCCTTCGCCAAAGTGGACCTGTACTTCGCTCTTGCCTGTCGAATGGACTCGGGATTCAGCACAAGCTCTTGGGGATCGTGGGGCCCCAAACTACTTGCCGTAACCGCCACAATTCGAAAGGCTTGGCGGCTAAATGACCCCCGTTCTGTCAAGGGCTCCGACGAGATTTAGGGGATAGGACGGACTTCGTGCCCCGTGTCCTCAATTTGCTTTGGTGGAGAAGCGACCCCGGCGTCGGAAGAAGAAGTCGATGTGTTGCAGCGTTGGTGGACTTGATGACTCAGACGATGACGACTCCAGCTCCACCATCTCTTCTCCTTTTGGGTCTTGTTGACGGCTACGTGAGAGAGCTTTCACGTCGGCAAACCGATTCTTTCAGTTCTTGTCCAGACCAGCCATCGAAACCCGCCTCCCCTTTTCCCGCTGGGCAAGGAAAAGGGAAATTTCCTTTTCTTCAGGAATGGTCATCAGAGTGATGGCGTCGGAGTGGGCGATGTCCAAAAGGTCTGGGGGACTTTTTTGGAAGGTCTTCTGTTTTGGCAGGCGTGACTCCAGTTATTCTTGCTTTTGCTCAGGATCTTCCCCTCGTCGAAAAGTCCAGTAACTTCCTCCTCACGCTAGTTTCTGCGATGGTGGGGATCCTAGCTCGTGTCCAGAAGGCGAGGACCTCCTTTGCAGCCTAGCTGCACTCGCTGCACGTCTTCTTCTCTTCCTTGTTGTGCGTAGAAAAATCGTCGTTTAAAACGTCTCCCCGGCGGGAAGTTTTGCTCCTGTGATAATAGGAAAAACCAATGACCAAGAAGCCAAACCCCAGTTTGCTTTCTCGTGGTCATGACCTGAGGGCGAAAAGAGGAAATGTTCAAGATCGATCCGCCACTCTAAATATCAACCCATTAGCCTGAAAACGTTGCCCCACGACAGTTTCTAAGTACAAGGCAGGAATACCACAAAAGTACGTGAAAAAATATTGACTTTGAAAAATTACCCCATGCGCTATTGGCACCCTAATAATATATATATATATATTATAAAATATATATATATATATATAATATATATATATATAAAATATATATATATATTAAAATATATATATAATATATATATATATATATATATATATATATATAAAATCTTACATTTGTGCCTATAGCGCCTGTAGGCAGTGACTACTAAGGCCCGGATGGTAGGCCCTGGAGGTTCACTTGAGGGCTGTTTATGGTTGGCCCTCGCCCGTGGTGGCGCAGGCAGAATGATAAAATAATATGTGTAAAGATATTATAATCTTCTTAAAGTCATATTTTATTTAACATTTTTGTTGTTAATTATTGTTATAACCATCGTACACCGAGTTCGATCCCCAATGAGAACTAAAATCTTTCTGCACCATCGAGTGGCCTAAGAACACCCACATGCCCCGCCCATTAACTCTACCTTCAATTGCGAGTGCATCGGAGGACACAGGGGGGCGGCATGAGCCTCTAATCACAGGCGTCACTATAAAAATCCTGCCTACGCCACCACGGGCGAGGACCAACCATCACAGCCCTCAAGTGAACCTTCGGGGCCCTCCCATCCGGGCTTTAGTAGTCATGCCTGCAGGTGCTGTGGGCACAAATGTAATAAAAAAAATAAAAAAGAGAAGAGAAAAAAAATCAGCATTTACCTCCAGTCGTAAGTCGAACAGTTGAAGTTGCACAGGTCGAAAAAGTCGGCGAATAGTTGATATATATATATATATATATATATATATATATATTATATATATATATATATAGATATAAAATATATATATATATATATTTTATTATAATATATATATATTTTAATATATATATACACAGTACCCTCCCGAGTTTCGCGCTCAGTTTCTTCGAAGGCATAGCGCTAAACTCGAGGATCGCGTAATTCGGGGTATTGAAAACACTGAAAAAATGCTTATTTTTTTGGGGTTTTGGAAAAGAAGTTAATATTTTTCCCCACTTTATTCCCTTGCTATCTAAAAATACCTTTAAAATGTTCGTTGTGCTCCCAGTATAAGGGAAGAATGCTCCTGTACAGAAAAAAATGGGATACAAACTTATTGGAAATCTTTTGAAAATCATTTACATTTCATTTTTCCTTACTCTGGAGCCCTGGGTCCGCTAGCACTAAGCCTTCAATTTCGTTGTACACCAACAAGAAAACGAATCAGAAGGAATTTGACCATTTAAAAACACTCTTTTGCTCATGTCACGTGCAATATTTACCGTATTTTATGGCTTATAAGACGCGTAAAAGATTTCCAAAAATTTTGGAAACACACCCTGATTTTAAAAAGAATTTATAAAAAAGAAAAAAAAAATAAACAGTTTTTCTACGGTAGGCGTAGAAAAATCACCAATTTTCTGGGTAGGCGGGGGTCCGCATGTCATTCTGTTGCCTGTTTCTATGTTTTTTGGCGTACCGTAAAACTTTTGCTTGTATGCATGTATTATTAAATATTTTGATGAATTCCCTTGGGTGATAATTTCCGGGCTAAAAAGAGTTGTATACTGGGACCCGGTGGTAAATATACTTTAACACTACAACGATAGATGGCGCTGTTGGCGGCGTCAATCTGCTGCCTCCGGGGCGAATGAAAAACATCACAGCGGAGGACAGATTATTATTTGAATGTCTTATGGTATTTAAAATATTTTAAACCAATTAAGTCTGGGGTACTGATTACTTAACAACTTTTCGTCTTGGAAAGCTGATTATTTTCAGATTTTTTTGGGGGGGGAAAAAATCGTCTTATAACCCTAAAATCTTAAAATTTTTGTTTTTTAAATAATTTTTCTTGCAGCTACAAAGGTGAGGTAGAGGCAGTAAGTTTGCAAATTGTACACGTTATTGTATCTCTTACGAATTTCGCCCAAATTGGGCTAAATATTTGGCCGTAAATTTTCCCTTTTTACGGCCAAACGAAACGTTAAAGCCCAAATTTCACTAATTTGGAAAAAAAAAAATCTCCCACCTGGCAACCCTGGTCAAGGCATCGCGCTGATGCCTACAGTGGAAGACGTGTCCCTAGTGACACCCTAATTCGAGTGTACACCACTCCTAGCCCCCCCGTAAAAAACAACAGCCAGGTGGGTTAGGAAAACAAATTTTACCAAAGGGGTGAAGTTTAGTTTAGCTTTTTTATTTACTTAATTTTAAACTAACTAAAACAAAACTGCCTGGCTGCTATCGTAGGAAGGGCTTACCCGCGGTCTCGGACGTGCTGAGGGATGATTGGACCTATATTGTTGGAACGATGATTTGAGTGGAGATGGTGATATTGCTTGGGGGCAAATTGCACCTATTTATTCTTTTTAATCATTTTTGTCCGTGATTTTGACCAAAGTAACAGTTTGCCAAAATTTGAAGTTTAAAGAGAAGTATGACAAAAGATTGTCTTTCATAAGGTAGTAAGCGAGATATGGAGGGGCGATAAAACAAATTTTAACCAAAAAAAACTATCTCCTTGGGAAAGCACACATATTAACAAAACAATTTGAACTTGTCTAAAAATCTTGCAAGTCAAAACAAAATTTTTACCCTAAAACTTTACCAGGAAAAATAGTAAAGTGTCTCGAAACCAAGGAAAAGAAAAAAAATGTTGAAAAAAGTTGCCGCCCCGCCCGCCTCTCTGCCCCGCCCGCAGAAGATTATTACCCTCCCCAAACCCTTTAACCAAACCAAAAGGACCCCTCGACCCCCTCCGGGGGGTTTATAACCTAACCGAACCTTAACCAAACCCTAACCTCCAAAAGGGTGGGGGGACCTCCGCGGGGGGGTGTGTGTATGCCCTATTGACAATTATTCTTTTTTCAATATGTATGAAGTTTTAATAATTTTAATTAAAGGTTACGAATTATAAACTACGTATACTGACAACAATAATACGGGAACTATGTGGTGGTTTTACGCCGCGCATTTCTCGTCTATTAAACCGGGAAGTATCCGGGCGGGGTCTATCAGATCGCTACCCCCCCCCATCACGACCCCCCACCGCTTGCCTCACCTTCCCTTCCTGGGGAAACAAATAAACTCTCGCGACTGTGATTTTCACGGTTTACACCAGGGCGAATATCGTCGATTTCTACAAACCTGCCCTTCAACAAAAACAACAACCCAACTAGTCAGAAAATATAAGACAAACCCTGGGGGGTTAGGTATTTTGGAGAACAAAATGTTGGCATGGGCGTTTTTTGTCCCCTTGGAATAAAATTTTTCTTATTTAAGCCCCGCCCACTTATTTTTTACTCTTTTGCGTGCCAGAAACTGAGCAGAACACTCCCGGCAGCGTTTTACTCTTTTCCTTAAATTTTACGTCGTGGGTGTGGGTGGGGGTTTCAAGAGCCTGGCCCAAATCAGATCCGCGCATGAGAAAATCTTATCAAACTCCTCCCGTAATGTTTCTTTTTTCCTTTAAAATTCTCACCCAAATTCACTTTCTTACTGCGCCGACATGAAAAGGAACTGTATTTATTAATGGAAAGGATAAAAGGAGTAGAGTAGGTGACTCTTCAGGTAAGAAAAAAGTCAAAAATTTTTAAAAATTTTCTCCAGCGACGTCTGGAAAAATTTTCCCCCCAAACCCTCGAATTTTTCAATGTGTCCGAATCTTCGTTGAGCTTCTGGTTAGCAAAAAAACTTGTATTTTTGCTATGTATACCCCCCCAATATTTAAATATTTTCAAGTGATTTACATTTGCAATAGAATGTAAAAATTTTTTGGTATATATGTTTATCACAAAAAAGAAAGTTTTTAAGAACCTTCCGGGCACAAATCGAACATTTCATATCTGATTCAGCTCAACACGTGGGAAAGGTCCTGGTTACCCCAGGGGCCACCACCACCCAGGCACCCACCCGCCCACCACCACCCACCCACCCACCCCCCCCCCCCCACCCACACCCCCCCACCACACACCCACCCCCACACCCCTCACCATCCGCCCCCCCCAACCACCCACCACACCCCCATCACACAACCCCCACCACACACCCCCACCCTCCGCCCCCACACACCCACCCCCCACCCCATCATACATCCGCCCCCACACCCCCCCACCACACGCCCATCACCCATCCGCCACCACACACCCACCCACCCAACCCCCATCACCCACCCGCCCACCACACACCCACCCCCACACGCCCTCACACACCCCCCCACCCACGCCCATATACTCCGCCCCCCACACACCCACCCACCGCACCCCCCCATCACCATCCCCCCCACCACACACCCACCCCCACACGCCATCCCCATCCGCCCACCACACCCCCACCCCCCACACCCATCATACACCCGCCCCCACACACCCACCACCACACGCCCACCACACACCCCCCCACCACACCCCCCCGGGGATTTAAAGGGGGGAGATCCTGGAGGATATCACCCCCGCTTTTCATCTAGGTTAGCAAAGAAAAATTGGTGAAACGTAAGTAGTACACGTCCTACATACTACGGTCCATGAAGCATTAAACTCCCGACCACACTAAAATGGCTTGTCCCATAGATATTAAATAACAGTTTCATACGCCCAAAAATTTTTCTTTTTAATATCGCCCATCTATGAGTTGAAAAATGCTGGGGCCATTCTAAGAGCTAAAAACAATTAATTCGATGTGAAATACAGACAATCACGCTACTACTCTTTGCTGTGCCTTAAATAATGTCACCTTTAAACGATTTCCTTGAGCTCTGTGAAAATAAGTGTACCACTTTTACTCTGGGAAACATAAAAAAAAGGTTTTGGAAAGCGCTACAATCGTATTTTGTGATGGCAACAGGGGCGGGCTTAAAAAAGTATAATTTTACTCCGGAAGGCACTACAAAATACCCCTCATATCTCTAACATCTCGATCAATTAGAGGTTAAAAGGGAAACCTCGTTTAACCGGCATTCAAACAACGGCAGCCTCAAAGGCACTAATCGACCCAGCTTTTTTTTTTTTTTTTTTTTTTTTTTTTTTTTTTTTTTTTTTTTTTTTTTTTTTTTTCTAATGAAACTCGGGAAAACCTCTTCCTTTTTCTATTGCCCACTTTCCAGACTTACTCTTTTAAAAAGAAGAGTAACAAGACACCTCCGAAATAAATTGGCTCACCCCTTTTTTTATTTTATTCTCTTACTGTCTTTTTTATAGGGGCTGCACTAAGCGGGCTTTGTATTACCCTTTTTTTTGTGCCCTTGGCCGTTTTTTTGTGATGGAAAAAAAAAAAAAAAAAAAAAAAAAAAAAAAAAAAAAAAAAAAAGGGATTTTGGGGATTCCATAAGATAACTCTCAAAACACCGGGAAAATGATTTTTCCGGATGCGCTCCCCCCCGTGGGTGCCGGATAAACGGGGTTTTCCTTATTTTTATTTGTGAAGAAAAATACAAGCTTTTTAAAAATTTTTTTTTTCCGTTCGCGGCTTCAGCCCCCCGTACGCCTTCCCCAAATTGATCTTGATGTGTCTTTATCTAGATTTGGGGGTCACCCAGAGATGCTGTAGTGAAGCCTTTGGTCCGGCGTTCTCCCACACACGTAATCTGTTGGGGAGAAGCAAAAGGGGGAAACAAAAAATGGGATTTTTTTTTCCCCCCCTTCCCTCTCTGCACCATTCTAGGGGTCCCCATCACTGGGGGCCCCCTGCCTCTCTCTTCTCCTACGTGCTCTCCCGATTCCCAAGAAATTCTTTTACACTCTCAATCACACACTGTCACTCCTCCTCACACACAAAACCCCCAGGGACTCCTCTCCCTCTCCGTCCTCCTCTCGCCATTCTTCCACTCCCCCCTCTCCTTCCCCTACCCCCAACATCTTTGTTCTAGCATACTCATACCGTTCACATTCCACATCAAATGCCCCGTTTCATCCCCTCCCGTCACACCATCCACCCCTTGTGCCATCATTTTTCCATCTGTCATACGACATTTCCTCCGCACTTTTCCTGGCTCTGAAGAGTAGTCCCCTCCCTACCACCATCATAGAACCTTTCATACCGTGCTGTCCTTTTCCCCCTGTACCTTTCCATGTTGATTTCTCACCATTGCCCTCGCCATTCTTCTTTCCCTTTTCTTCCACTCTCCTTTTATTTCCTTTTTTCTACACCATACTCCCCGTCTCATCACTCCTGTACAAAAATTCCCCGTTCACCGTCCTCTTTCCACTTTTTTCCGAGTCTTTCATCCACTTCCCCTACATATTCCTCCCAACCTTGCTTGCCCCTTTGCTGTCTCCATTCGTTTCAGTCAGCTCTGTACCTCATCCTGCCTTTGCTATCCTCTCTCTGAACGGCTCCTCCCTGTCTCCTCTAATGCTTCCCTGCCCCAAAACCTTTGGGTCCTAATTTCTATTCTGCCGCTTTGTTCTGTTTCTTCCAACTTTTCCAAATCCCTTCCTGACCAACCCTTGTTTCCCGGCCTACATAATGCAGGACTGCCACACCCTTCCAAGTCCCTCCCACTTCATATTTGTTGGGCCCCACATCTTTCCACACTGCCTAGCCTTCCAACCCACTGGTTGGGTCACTTCCTCTCTGTTTGTTTTCTCATACCTTTTATCATCCAACCAAAAACCCCAAAACTTTACTCTTTTGTTCTCTTTATTTTATTCCCCCCCACCATCCAAATCCTGTCATCATCAAATCATCCCCTTCACCATCAAAACTTGACTCTTTTCCTTACTGACCCAACGTTGAATCCTTCCATATCACACGCATTTAGCATCTTTGTAGCTCATTGTGGGTTTTCACTAAGGTCACCACATATCTGAACATCAGTACACCAACCTTTATCTCCAATTTTTCACACCCGGGCCTGTACGCTTCCTCTCACTGCCTTTCCCCAAATATAATCCAAAAAAAAGAGGAGAAGGACACAGCCCCGTCTTACTCCTCTCTTTACTATTCCCCCTCCGTCTCGAGGTCACCCTACTGACTTTTTGGGCCCGTGGGGTTTCCCAAAATACGCTTATTATTTTAACAACCTTCTCACTCATGCCAAACGTCTCTAAAACCTTACATAACATTCCCTATCCACTTTTTAAAGCTTTCTCAAAAATCTAGAAAAACAAATATTTCTTTTTTCCCCCTTTTTTGTTTTTCTCAAACACTTCATTCACTACAAACATATTTTCCTCCCTCCCTGCTTTTCTGAAACCATTCTGCTCTTTACCCATCACTTTATTTCTTTACACAACTTCACCTAGTCTTTCATTCAGTCCCACAGAAAAACTTACATACCCTGTCACATACCCCTATTGGCCGTAAATTTTTTAAACTCCTTCCTACTCTTTGTCCTCCCCTTTGTATGGGGTCCTCTACTGTCTTCCGGGCCCCGGCACCCCCTTTCCTCTCTCCTTATGTCCAAACAACTCAGCTTCCCCCATTTCTCCCCACCCCCCCCTCTTATAAATCATTGGGGTCCGTCCTTCCGGGGGGCCTTTTCCTTTTTTGTTTTCTTACATAAACCTTCATCTCATCCTTCTATTTCTTTATCCATCATTTCCTCTATTTTTTCCCCCCTAAGGTGACTTCCTAATCACTATCAGCTCATTCCACCTCCAATTCTTTCCAGAATCCTTCTACAGCTCTGGGGCCCTTTCCTTTTTTTTTCCCTTAGTGACCTGCCCTTCACCACTATTCTTCTACATTTCTGTATCTTACTCCTTCTCCTCTCAAAACTTTTCATTCCCTACTCCTTTCCCCACCTTTTTCCCCAATTTTTTCTGATCACTTTTTTCTCTTCTTTCCCCCTTGCCTTTCTCACCAAGCATTTCACCTCCTTTTGCTTACCTTATACTCTTCCCCTGCCCTTTTATACTCTATTTTTCAGCTTTTACTGTTTGACCCATTCTTTCTAGACTCCTACACTTCCTATTTGCTTTTCCTTTCTTTCCTGGCCTTGTCGATCTCATTGTTTTCCCCCAACTCTTTCTTGTCCTCCCTTTGCTTCTCTTACTTGTTCTGCCTATGCTCTCTTTTGCACTTTGTTAAGCTTCCTAACAATCTCTCATTCATCTCTCCACACCTTCTCAGCCCCCAAAACCCTTCTCTCCCACTTCCTCCTCATTACTCACCACTTCTCGAATAATCCCCGTCTGCTCTCTAAATTTTCCCAAAGTCCATTCCCCTCCTCTTTCAGTTCAATCTTTTTTCCTTCAAACACTCATACCCTTACCATGACGTTATGGTCACTCGCTACGTCGATTGTCCTTTCCTCATCCACCCCAACTTTTTCACCCTTCTCTAGCCTTCCGGTTTACTAACATAATTCAAAGGCAATTCATTCTCCCCTTTCCCCCCAGGTCCCTTCCCTTTAGCCGATCACTTCAAATTTCTAATTCATTCTCCTCTGGGGAAAATCAAGCAGCTTGGCCATTTCATTTTCTTCCTCTCCTACACCCATGGGGCCCATTCTTCTCCCATCCAACACATTTTTTCCCTTTTATTCTCTGTCTTGGTCTTGGTCTTGATTTGGGGTCCCCCCCAAATGCTGTCAGTGAAACCTTTTGGGCCGGCGTTCTCCCACACGTAAACTTTTGGGGGAAACAAAAGGGGGGAAACAAACTGGGGTTTCTTTTTCCCCTCCTTTTCCCTCTCTGCATCACTTCATCGGGGGCCCCCTCACTGAGGGGCCCCCCGCCTCTCATGCTCTCTCCCACTGCTCTCCAAGAGTTCTCCAAGAATTCTTTACCTCTCAAACCACGACTGTCATCCTCCACTCCCCAACCCCAGCGTACTCCACTCCACTCTCCTGTCTCATCTCTCGCCATTCTTCCCTCCGACCTCTCCTAAAACTATCCAACATCTTGTTTCTAAACTCATACCGTTCACATTCCCATCAAATGCTCCCTTTTTATCCATCCTTCCAAAAACATCACACAAAACCTTCTGCCTATTTTTCCATCTGTCATACGACTATTTACCCCCAGCACTTTTTCCCGGGTCTGAAGATAGGGCCCTCCATAGCCACCATCATAAACCTTTCTACCGGGCTGGGCCTTTCCCGTACCATTCCAGTGTTGATTTTTCACTCATTCCCCTCACCATTTTTTTTCCCTTTCTCTTCCCTCTCCTATTTATTTCCTTTTTGCATACACCCTACTCCCCCGTCTCATCACTCCTTCACAAAAATTCCCATTCCCCTGCCATCAT
Source organism: Chionoecetes opilio (assembly GCA_016584305.1). NCBI lineage: Eukaryota > Metazoa > Arthropoda > Malacostraca > Decapoda > Majidae > Chionoecetes > Chionoecetes opilio. Next base: position 7,001 of record JACEEZ010004381.1, on the reverse strand, counting down.
TCCACTTTTACCCAGTCTTTTATCCCCTTCCCTAATTTCCATCCCAAACTTGCTTGCCCCCTTTGCTGTCATCCATTCGTTGCAGTCTAGCTCTGTACCCCATCCTCCTTTCTATCCTCTCTCTGAACGTGCTCCTCCCATTCTCCTCTAATTTTCTTCCCCCCTGCCCAAAACCCATTGGGTCCTAAAGCTATTCTGCCTGCTTTGTTCTGTGTTATTCCAAACTGTCCAAAACTCCTTCCTAGACCACACCTTGTTTTCCAGCCATACATAAGCTAGGGACGCCCCACCCCTTCCCCTTCCTCTCACCACTTCAACTTTTGGGCCCCACTCTTCCCCACTGCTAGCCTTCCCCTCCACGGTTGGCTCTAGCTATCCTCTCATGTTTTTGTTTTCACACGCCCTTTTTCATCCAACCAAAAAACCCAATACTTGACTCTTTCGTTCTCTTTTTTCATTCCCACCCACCATCCAAATCCTGTCATCATCAGAGTCATCCCCCTTCCCACCAACACTTACTCTTCTCCTTACTGACCCCAACGTTGAAGTCCTTCCATACTCATCACAGCTTTCCCTCTTTGTAGCCATTGTGGGTTTTTACTAGATCACCCCTCATCTGCATACATCAGTACACTCAACACTTCATCTCCAATTTTCACACCCAGACCTGTAGCTTCATCTCATGCCATTTTTCCCCAACATATAATCCAAAATAAGGAGAAAGGACACAGCCCTGTCTTACTCCTCTCTTTCATTCACCCCTTCATCTCGGTCACCCATACTGAACTTTTCCTGTGGTTTTTTATACATACTGCTTATTATTTTAAAAACCTTCTCACTCATGCCAATCGTCCCAATACCTTCATACTTCTCCCATCCACTCTGTCCATACGCTTTCTCAATATCTAAAAGGCAATATTTCTTCTCCTCCTTCCTTGTTCTCTCAAACACTTCATTCACTACAAAAATATTGTCCTCACCTCTCCTGTCTTTTCTGGAAACCTTCTGCTCTTCACCCATCACCTTATTTTTTTCCACAACTTCACCTAGTCTTTCTTCATACACCCAGAAAAAACTTTCATACCGTGTCACATACCGCTATTGGCCTGTAATTTTTAAACTCCTTCCTACTCTTGTTCCTCCCTTATGTATAGGGTCACTCTACTGTCATTCCGGCCCGGCCCCTTTCCTCTCCCATATATGCCAAACAACTCATGCATTCCCCAAATTTGGGGAAATGCAAAAATCCCAAATGCCAGTGGGCGCTGGCAGTTTTTTCTCACAATTTGGGGAAAAGTTGGTCAAATTGAAAAAAAAATATGGCTTTTTCCCCTGCACTTAAAACACAAAAAATTAAAATTTTAAAAACGATTTTCTTCTATATGATATTGTTGAACCTATTCGTAAAAAATAAATTTAACCAAATAACCAGTAGGGTTTTAGTTTAGGAGGCGAGGTAAATGTTTTTCTAGTATTAATAGTCATAACGAATGTTTAAAATTATCTTACCTAGCAGTCATATTTTCCTTTATTTTTTGTATCAATCAGATAGAAAGCCTGGAAGTGCAATAGTCGCGCGTAAATGGGAATGTTTTTATTCAATCTCCCCGCCACAATCTCCCGCCCCCCACTCCCCGCCGCGGCGTTCGCTCCCCCAATTATAAACCCACTTGTCGCACAACAAGCCGATTTCGCATTCTTTATTCTTCGTTTTTCCAAAACATTGCTTATTGTATATTGACAAACGTTTTTCCCAAACCCGCATACTGTCTTAGAAACAGTGTAACATCACCCAAATTTTACATGCCCCAAAATACATGTAAAAAAAAATATTAAGCTTTTTACTCAGGGGAGTAAATTTTCTTAAATTGCATTTTAGAACGTTCCCCGTAAAAGAATGTCATCCATATAATTAGTAGAAAACAAAGAAATTTTTTTTTTGGTATCGATGCGGGGCTCAATGTTTTTTCGCGAAATTAATTTATGAAAAATATTAGTCGCGGGGCCAAAAAACCCTAGACCAACCCTTTTGGGTTAAAACTGCCAGCGCCACTGGCTTTCTCGAGTTTTTAGTTCTCTCTAATTACTCCTCCCTCCCCCTCTTACCCAATTCATTCGGGGTACCGTCCATTCCCGGGGCCCCTTTCCTTTTTTAGTTTTTTTACATCCCTTCAATCTCTCCATTCTAATTTCTTCATCCATCATTTTTTCTATTTTCTCCCTAAGGTGACGTTTTCCCAAGTCACATCAGGGTCCTTCACACCCCCAATTCTTTCCCGAATCTTCTCCTCTGGGCCCTTTCCTTTTTTTTCCCCTTTTGACCTCCTTCACCCCTAGTTCTTCACTTTCCTTATCTTACTCTCTTCTCCTCTCAAAACTTTTACCTTCCTACCCCCTTCCCCACCTTTTTTTTAAGTTCTCTGTCACTTTTCTCTCTTTTTACTCTTGCCTTTCCCCACCAAACATTTCACCTCCTTTTGCTTACTCTTATACTCTTCCCCTGCCCTTTCATACTCTATTCTTTCAGCTTCCTGTTTTGACCTATTCTTTTTCAGACTCCCCACACTTCCTATTTGACTGTTTCCCTTTTTTTCCTGGCCTTGTCGATCCATTGTTTCCCCAACTCTTTCCTTGTCCCGCCATTTTTTCTCTTTCTTTTTCGCCCATGCCTCTTCTGCCACTTTTTAAGCTTCCTTAACAAACTCTCTTCATCCATCCACACCTCTCTCAGCCCCCAAACCCTTTTCTCCCCTTCCATCCTCATTACTCACCACTTCTCTGAATAAACCCCGTCCCCATCTCTAATTTTTTCCCCGTCCCCTTTTCCCCTCCTCTTTCACTTCACTCTTTTTCCTTCAACACTCTACTCCATTTCCCTACGTTTTGGTCCTCGCTACGTCGATTGTCCTTTTCCTCATCCCCCCCACATCTTCTCACCCGTTCTCTACCTTCCGGTTCCTACATAAAGTCAATGGCAATTCATTCTCCTTCCACTCAGGTCACTCTTTTCCCTTTAGCCGAGTCAATTCAAATTTCTAATTCTTCTCCTCTGCAAAATCAAGCAGCAATTTGGCCATTTCCTTTACTTCCCCCCTAACACACCAATTTACCCTTCATTCTCCCATCACAAACACATTTCACTTCTATTCGTTCTACAAACCTTTTTCACATTCTATACTTCCTTTCATTCTCGGGTCTCGCTCCTGTTCCTTCCACGTCATGTAACACACTATCACCAAAACCTTTTTTTTCCCTTTCGCACCTTATATTCCAGACTACGCCTGAAATTTTGTAAAGATTTGATCTTGATCTTGATTTGGGATCACCCCCGCAGATCGTCATGAACCTTTGGTCCGGCTTCTCCCACACTTAATCTGTGGAGAGAAGCAAAAGGGGGGAACAAAACTAGGGATTTCTTTTTCCCCCCCTTTCCCCTCTTGCTCACATTTATACGGGGGCCCCCTCACTAGGGGCCCCCCGCCTCTCATGCTCTCTCCTACGTGCTCTCCAAGAGTTCTCCAAGAAATTTTTTTACACTCTCATCCACGACTGTCACTCCTCCACCAGCACACAACCCAGCAGGTACCCCTCTCCACTTCCTTCTCCTCTCTCGCCTTCTTCCCCCGCCTCTCCTACACTACCTCCAAAATCTGTGTTCTGCATATTCTAAACCCTTCACATTCCAGCATCAAGTGCTCCACGGGTTTTATCCCTCCTGTCACCACATCTCACAACCTGCTGCCCTCATTCTTCCATCTGTACATACACTATTTTCCCCCACGACTTTGTCCTGGCCTGAAGAGTAGGTCCCCTCCATAGCCACCATCATAAACCTTTCTACCGGGCTGGTCCTTTCTCCTGTACCATTCAGGTTGATTTTTCATCTTCCCCCCACCATTTTCTTCCCCTTTCTCTTCCACTCTCCTATGTATTTCCTTTTTGCATACAGCCATACTCCCATGTCTCATCCTCTGTACAAACATTCCCCGTTTACCTGTCCCCTCTTTCCACTTTTCTGAGTCTTTTCCCCCCTTTCCCCTACATATTCCCGTCCCAAACCTTGCTTGCCCTTTGCTGTCTCCATTCGTTGCCCGTCTAGCTCTGTACCTCAGTCCTGCCTTTTCTATCCTCTCCTGAACGTGCTCCACCCATGTCTCCTCTAAACGTTCCATGCCACATACCTATTGGCTCCCAAAGCTATTTGCTGCTTTGTTCTGTGTTACTTTCCCAAACTGTCCAACTCCTTTCCCAACCACACCCTTGTTTCCAGGGCCCTACATAATGCAGGGATGCCCACCCCTTCCCCTAGTCCCCTCACCACTTCACTTGTTGGCCCGACATCTTGCCACACTCCCAGCCCTTTCCACCCCTGGTTGCTCTAGCTATCCTCTCATTTTATTTTTCTCAACCCTTTTCATCCACCAAAAACCCCGATACTTGTACTCTTTCGTTCTCTTATTTCATTCCCACCCACCTCCAAATCCTGTCTCATCAAGTCCCCATTCCCCACCAACACTTACTCTTCTCCTTACTGAGCCCAACGTTAAATCCCTTCCATCTCAGTCACAGCATTCACCCTTGTGCTCATTGTGGGTTTTCACTAAGGGTCACCACATCTCTGCATACTCGTCACTCAAAACCCCTTTATCTCCCAATTTTCACACCCAGACCTTACCTTCACTCTCACTGCCATTTCCCCCCAACAATAAAACCAAAAATAAGGGAAAGGACACAGCCTGTCTTACTCCCCCTCTTACTATTCACCCCCTCCGTCTCGAGGGCCCCCAACAACTTGGGGCCCTTTGTTCTCATACAGTAAAAAAAACTAGTAAACTAAAAAAAAAATAAAAAAAAACAACGGCCCGATCTTGAACTTGAATGGGGACCATCACGCAAAATGTCGATGAAGACCTAAGGGGAATGAAGACCTAAAGGCGAATTTTGGTGAGAAGCCGTAAAGGCGGCGTCACACTGGGCACTTTTTCCGTCTAGTTTTTTTTCAGCAACTTTCTACAACAAAACCAATTTTCTGACTGCAAAGTCTGCAAGCCGTCACACACACAGAATCGTTCGCCTTAGAGTACCTGGGGCCAGATCCAGCAAACGCTACGCCGGGGTATCTCAGTGTAAAGCCCGGTTCCCCCTTCCCGCTTGTATGGGGCCACCTACAACAATAAAAACGTCACAATGACGTCACAACAAAGTCTACCGCACCGCCGTACCCCTGCACGGCCGCCGTACAAAGTTAAATTCAAGTCATCTCTCCCGCTCGGCGGTGTCCGCTCGAGCGGAGTTGCCAACTGTGCCCAGTTACCACAAAAACCACTCAAGCGGTGTGATGGTGACGTCATTGTTGTTGTATGGCGCCGTAAAAAGCGGGAAGGTCTGAGATACTCCTCTTTCGAAAACTTTCTTGGATCAGGAGCTACATCTGCGCCAAATCGATGACGTCCCCAACGCCAGACTTTTCCCCTCGGTGCAAGTCTGCGCCAACCCTCCCTGGCTTGATCCAGCAAGCGTACTTAACGTATTTCGCGACCGCTCTGGCCCGGTCTGGACTGGGCTAGTCCCGGGCGGTCACTGTTTTTGAGAGGCAGTCTAGAACGGGCTAGCCCAGTCCAGTCCGGGCCGACCACATAAACCCGACCACCTTGGACAGTGTGGGGAGAACTGGCGCATGCGCACTACAGTCAGCGGGGAAGGCGACCAGGAGCTTCTCGTGCTGCTGATAAGACATGAAACACCATGATGGCTGACCATAAGACTAAAGTATCAAGGCGTGGTAGTTTGTAAAGTCTTCAGCACAGGTTAAAAGGCGGACGACAAAAAGGATATTGACAAGATGGACGCCTGCCGCCCTCCACAGTTCATTCAGTACCGCCCACTCGATCCCCCAGCCAATAGGAACGACGAATGGGACGGGGCCAGTTCTCGATGTATTTTTCGCGACCATCATCCACCCTGACCCGGTCCGGGGACTGGACTGAACCAGGGCGGTGAACGTCACGAAAATGCGCTTATTTTCCATTTCCGTGACGTCACAGGGCCAAATTATGGCGTAAGATTTACACCACCTCGATGAGGAGGTGTAGAGAGGTGTATCTCATATATATAAATAAAATGTCATTTATTATCCTAATAAAACGTTACCACCGAGGTAAGGATTAAAATATAAGCCTATTGGTAGTCGGCAGCGGCGTGTTTTTCAAATGTTTTAGGATACAAGCCTTGGGGAGGCCGCTGTGACGATATAGAGGCCCGTACCGAGAGTTGAAGGCGGTAGAGGGACGAACAGCGAGGTAGCGACGAACGGCAAACCTTCCATTTGTTACCGAGAGTCGACATCGGAGGTTGGGTTTAGATCTCGCGCCTGCGACAATATAGTGGCAACAGTGCTGCTTCAAATTGCGTAGCCAGCCCCTACGACTAAATAGTGTATAATGCGAATTTGCCCTTATACTCATCAAAACATCAACAGAAACGTTGCGATCGGCTATGAAGTTGGTGAAATATATATTTAATGAAGTTAATTAACAGTAGAGGCGTGTATACGTAAGTTTTTTCTACCGCTCTTTTGAACATATGCGGTAAGAGAACCGTCCTGGCGGGTTTTTGGGGAGCGACCTTCATGATGGCGGCGGCTCTAGCCACTAACCACCCGTCTCTATCCTGAACCTCCTTAATTATTATCACTAAAATCACTTATTGCCGCTATGTAATACCTAATAATCTTATACTTATACTTAAATACATATTGGCAAGAAATTTTTAACATATCTCTTAATCCCTCCAGAATTAGGAATGTAATAAAAATTCATCGAAGGTTGGGGGGCGAAGACACGGGGATAGCCGTGTCTTCACCTTGACCGCCACCGCGTCCCTGCTCTTCGTTCCAACATTACAGGGTAATTTTAGCCGTCTTATGGTAAGCGAAGGTCTGCCGCTCGTCGTTTTTAAACCCCCTACCGTCATGACTCTCGGTACGGGCCAGAGAGTTTCCA
>JACEEZ010004380.1:0-16379 GCA_016584305.1 Chionoecetes opilio | reverse complement strand
GGTTTTGTGAATGAATTTTCCCAAAATTTTCCCCAACATTTCAAAGGGGGAAAATACTTTCCCCGGTCCCAAAATAAGTCTATACTTTTTCTGTAAGTTTATAAATAGTGTTAGCAATTATTAAGCATGAAATGACACCATCATATAATACGTTACAGTAAAATTAATACTATCAGTCTATATTATATAGCAAATGTGTAGATTTTCAGAAATATGAAGTTGATTTGATTTTTGTGTTTACATTTTGCGGTAAAATGATTACTAGTAGAATTATAGAATATGAGATCTGAGAAGATAACGGGGAGAGAAGGGAAATGATGCGTGTGGTTTTGACTAAAATGGGATGTGAAATGAATGAGGTGGTTGAAAGGACAGGAAGAGAATGGATGTTATTGCTGCTGGGACATGTGTGGTGAGACAAGGGGCGGATGATTGGGACAGTGAAAGAGTTTGGAAAGAATGTGTTGTATGGCAAATAGACAATAAAACTGCAGGCTTGTAGTAGTTTTGTTTTCTTCTTTTTCCCTTTTGTGGGGTTTTTTTTTATTCCTACAGGAGCAGCCGGTTCAAAGGCCTGGCCTTATGAAGAAAAGGCCACCTGTAATTCAAAATCAGGTAAAATGGACAAGGACTGCGCGGTCCTTTTCAGAGACTGACTACATATGGTTTTATTTTACACTAGGACCGAAATTCCTACACAATTTGGCGTGTGGTTTCTGTTTACTTTTTTGGGATTCTAGGAAACATTATCTCTATGAGCTTCCATCGCAAATCATTACTTTTGGAGATAATGCCTGTTGTTCCTGGCATTATGACAATTCCGGCAAATTGTCATAGGGAGGCGAGACAAGAGTTTACGTCCGCCACACTCTTCTTCCTCTTGTGACCTGCATCGCCCCGATCTGTTCTTTCCTTGCCTCAGACACTTTTTTAATGCAGATTTGGCTTTAGTTAGGAGGTTTAAAGCGTGGGACTAGGTTAGGCTAGGTTAGATTAGCGAGTCTAAAGGTGGGGTTAGGTTAGTTTAATTTTCATACCCATATACACTCCTTCCTATTAAAAATGTCTTATATCTCCGAAAGTAGTGATTTGCGACGGAAGTTCATAAAGAAAATGTTTCTTAGAATCTTTTAAAGGTGAACAGAAACCACACCCCCAATTGTGTTGGTAATTTCGGTCCTAGTGTACATTTACCCTACATTTACCTGGCCAGAAATTGTTGCTTTTTCAGATGGAAAATTTTTTTTATGGTATTATTTTACGATGGAAACCAAACTTCCCTACACAATTGGGAGCATGTTTTGTTTACCTTATTGTATTCTAAGAGACATTTTGTCCTTGAGCTTTCCGTCGCAAATCAATAGTTTCGGAGATATAGAACATTTTAGGGGGGGGGAGGAATATGTCTCCTTTGTTTACAAAATCCCCTCCCTCTTCCTCTTTTGTGACCTGCATCGCTTTGTTTGGTTTTTTATTAAACTTTTATTATGGGACCCAGTTAGGAGGTTAAAGGTTAGGAAAGGTTAGGTTAGGTTAGGTTAGGTTAGGAAAGGGTTCAGGTTAGGTTAGGTTAGATAAGGTAGCCACGGTGCGCCTCCGAAAGAAAAGCAATGCAGGTCACAAAGAAGAGGAAGAGGGAGGCATTTTGTAAACAAGGAAACTTATTCTTCCTCCCACCTAAAATGTTCAGATCTCCGAAACTATTGATTTGCGACGGAAAGCTCAAGGAGAAAATGTCTCTTAGAATGCAAAAAGGTAAAAAAAAACCCATGCTCCCAATTATGTAGGAAAGTTTGGTGCCATCGTAAAAAATGTCCCTTTTATTTTCCGGAAACCTGTTAAAAAGTTTTTTTTTTTCCACCAAATCCTAGGGTCACTTTTTCATTGATAACAATGTACCCTCCATCAGAAAAAGCTGTAAAACTTGGCCAGAATAATAGTCAGTGTCTCAAAAACCCGGGAAGTGACGGAATTGTACGAAACCCACTGTGCCCCGCCCCGCAGTTTCTAACGGGAGGGGTTCCGACCCCTTCGACCCCTGCGAGAATATTAACATAACCGAAACTTAACCTAACCTCCTAAGGGATGGGGGTGGGTGGGAGGGAGGTCGGGGTGTGTTCTATGCATTATTAGACAACTCTTATAATTTCTTCAATATATATATATGTTTTAAGGTTACGCATGCAGAAATGGATTAATACTGCACATTATACTAAGCAAAAAATAATCTGTTAAGTGGTAAACGGCGGTAGCGATCGACCGCGCAGTTCTCGTCCACTATAACCCATTTAGCCCACATAAACGCGTCTTCATATGTCGCCGTTCTCTTCTAACAATCACCTCCTCTCTTTTCATCACCAGTAGCTACGTAATATATGCCCCTAAAGTTAAAACATTAACAACAAATCTCCGCGCCTCCCACTGTCATCGCTTTCATCTTTGTTTGTTATTGTTGGGTGAAGCGGTGGCTAAACCCGTTGTGCTAGATGTGTTGTCAGTGTTCAACGAACAGGTCCAACCAAATACAAGTTTGGTTCGACGAAACATCCGACGAAACGCCTCGTGTGATACCCGCTTCAGTAAATAACACTAGATGGCGACTTTATTGTTGGTTGCCACTCTGGGATATTTTTGTCATTTGTTCTTTTATAGCCATACTATGACACAGATGAAGACACAAACCCCCAAAGCAAAACTGGACTATGCGGGCCTGTGTCGGCTTGTGCCGGTACGTTATCGGCACCGGGGGCAGGGCGACTGGTTTCGGCAAATCGGATGAAGCCGATGTCGCCCTGCAGCGGGAACTGTATATCGGGCCAATTATTGATAAATTCGTACAGGCCCAACACAGTCTTCCTTGACTCGGCCCAAGGATAATATTTTTAAGTGGATGTGACATGAATGGCCGGGCCGAAGGACTTAAGTGGGGTGCAAAGCTTGGATTAAGGATAATTGTTGATTATTGGGTGGCTGAATCGTAGCCAGGCAGTCAGTGTGGCCACTCGCGCCCGTTGTCTCGTACCAATATCAAAATATTTACCAGTGGAAGTGAACAGCCGCGGCGCTACATTTACTGCTTTCACAGGCCTCTCAGGCTGAGGATCGACTTCATCTACTCCACAAAGACTTATAAAGGTACTTGGGAAAGGGTGATGACATCTTAGAGATGATAAATGCTCAAATACACAGACAAGAGACAAGAGTTAAACAACAAGCCTCAGGCTAGAGCAAACGGAACGAGCTGCTATTTTGTTGTGTTTTCACAGTTTAATTAGTACATGGTAAAATTCTAGATTCTTTTCCCCGCCCTTATTAGTGCTTTTTTTTCCTTCAGACCTTAACAGATCATTTCAGATACCTGTAACACGTAAATATAAAGTGGGGTGAGATGCCACCTGCACCCCCTGCCCCCCCTAAATGACCCCATCCTCTGGATCCCCCAAAATAATTTACTAATCTAACCTCACTATACCCAGCAAACATGGGCTATGCGGCCTGTGTCGGCTTGTGCCGGGTACGTATCGGCACCGGCGGCAGGGGGACTGGTTTCGGCAAATCGGATGAAGCCGATGTCGGCCCTGCGCGGGAACTGTATATCGGGCCAATTTTTGATAAATTCGTACAGGCCCAACACAGTCTTCCTTTGACTGGGCCCCCAAGGATAAATATTTTAAGTGGATGTGACATGAATGGCCGGGCCGAAGGACTTAAGTAGGGTGCAAAGCTTGGATTAAGGATAATTGTGATTATTAGGTGGCTGAATCGTAGCCAGGCAGTCAGCTGTTGGCCACTCGCGCCCGTTGTCTCGTAGCCAAATATTCAAAATATTTACCAGTGGAAGTGAACGGCCGCGGCGCTACATTTACTGCTTTCACAGGCCTCTCAGGCTGAGGATCGACTTCATCTACTCCACAAAGACTTATAAAGGTACGTAGGAAAGGGTGATGACATCTTAGAGATGATAAATGCTCAAATACACAGACAAGAGACAAGAGTTATAAACAACAAGCCTCAGGCTAGAGCAAAGGGGAACGGAGCTGCTATTTTGTTGTGTTTTCACAGTTTAATTAGTACATGGTAAAATTTAGAGTCCTTTCCCGCTCTTACTAGTGCTTTTTTTTCCTTCAGACCTTAACAGATCTTTTTCAGAACCTCTAAACACGTAAAATTAAAGTGGGGTGAGATGCCCCTGCAACCCCCCTGCCCCCCCTAAATGACCCCATCCTCTGGTTTCCCCCAAAATAATATTACTAATCAAAACTCACTATAACTACCAACCTTACCAATAACCCTCCTAGCGAGACTTAATTTGCGGGAAACTAGAATTTTACCAGGTTAGGTTAGGTTATATTGAGGTAAGGTTATTTAATACATTTTTTTGGGTCCTTCTAGGAGGCTATTAGTGAGGTTAGGCTTGGTTATAGTGAGGTTAGGCTAGGTTATAGTGAGGTTAGAATAGCAATATTTACCATAGTAAATTTTTGAGGGGTTCAGGGGAGTCGTTTAGGGGGGGAGGGAGGGTGAAGGGGCAGCTCTCCTCCCTTTATATTACGTGTTAGAGATATCACAAGTGATCTGTGAAGGTCGGGAGGAAAACCCCCCTAATAAGGGCGGAAAAGGACTCTAGAATTGTACCGTTTAAAGGGAGTTAAGTAATAAGGTTTGTACGTGGAGAAGATGTTTACTTGGTGATTGGGTCTACTGTAATGCAGTTTAAAGCATTACAAGGCACGAGTTATAACCGTCCCCAATTTTATAGAACTGACAATTTGCAGCACTTCTAATCCCTATAACCCGACGGAATAGAATATAACACATGGGGGGTCTGGAGGGGCGAAACCCCCCCCTCCCCCCAGCGAGGTTTATAATAGGATAAGAAATCAGTGCCCGGGCTAGGTTAGTTAACTAGTGGGGGTGGGGGTCTGGATGGGCGCAGCCCCCCAGTTTTTTCAGGAGAATTTTGGTCAATAGAGGATATTGTATTAAACTGCATTTTTTACTGGTAATTGTGATGAATGGGTGTCTGATGTAGCCTTTGGTACAGCAGTACTGGACCCTACTTATATACTGGCTGATATTTAGAACATGACTGTGTCTGGATTCAAGTATTTTTCCCCTTTCCCTACTTTTTTCAAGGTGAGAACGAGGGGGAAAATAAAATGAAATGTTGTGCAAACAATTTTTTTTTAGCTAGGTTAGTTTAAAGGGGCAAGACTATGTTAGGTTAGTTTAAGGGCAAGGCTAAGTTAAATGTAATGGTTTGAATAGGTAATTATTTGATACTTTACAAATGGAGTGTTTTTTTCCAGTCATAACGTCCCAAAAGTGTATTTTTAGAAATGTTGTCACAACTTTTTAAATGTGATCTTCATTTAAAGAAGCAACACCTGCCTCGGTTCTACTGCAGTTTAATACAATTTCAGGCACGTAGTTATAACCGCCTTCAACTTGTAAATCTCACCATTAGCAGCATTTCTAAGATATTTTGGTACTTTCAACCATTAATTGAGTATGTGGATAAAATTTTTTCTATTCCTATGTATTCTGATGTTTTTAGAATGATGGTCTTTTTAAAAAATTTTCGGAAATGCCTCATTTTGCAGTTATCTCCCAATTACTCTTGCTTCAGGTTAGGCTACGAACCAATGTCCTGGTTAGGTTAGTGGCTATTACACACTCTGTGCCTGATCTCAATTCTAGGTAAAGATGCCCTTGCGTATGGATTTGGTTTGAGTGTAAATTTAGTTTATGCGACACCCCGAAAGTGCAGAAATAGTGTAGGAAAAAAATGATAAATGTCGTATATGACCAAAGTTAGGATCTATAAGGGTTACTAAAAACATTTGTCTCTCAATTTCACAGGATTTGTACAATGCACTAGTTTTAAGTAATCATTTTAAATAGTTTAGACAGCTTTTCATCCATTTATGATTTGCACCAACATTCTTTGTATTGTGGGCTATCTATTATATGGTCTTTGTATTGTGGTCAGTGGCGTACCCCGAAAAATTTAAAGGGGGGGGGCAATATATATATATATATATTTTATAAAATATTTTATATATATATAATATATATATATATATATATATATATATATATATATATATATATATAATAATTTTATATATATATATATATATATAATTAATATATATATATAATAATATAAAAATCTTAAAATAATAAAAAATAAAAAAAAATCTTAAAAATAAAAAAATTTTAAAAATATAAAAAAAATTTAAAAAATAAAACAAAAAAATAAAAAAATAAAAATTAAATAATAAAAAAAATAAAAAAAAATAAAAAAATAAAATCTAAATATATAAATAAATTTTAAAAATTATATAAATATATATATATATATATATTTTATATATATATATATTAAAATTAATTATATATATATTTTTTAATATTTTTATATAATTTTTATTTTTTATTTTTTTGTATTATATTTTATTATTTTATTTTATATATATAATTTTTTTAATCTTTTATATTTTTAATTTTTTATTTTTTTATTTTTTTTTTTATTTTTTTATTTTTTTTTATTTTATATATATATATATTTTTGTTTTCATATTTTTATATTTTTTATATTTTTATATATTTTTTATTTTAAATTTTTATTATTTTTTTATTATTATATATATTTATATATATATATATATATATATATATATATATATATATATATATATATATATATATATATATTTATATATATATATTTTATATATGTTTTAAAATTTTTTTATTTAATTTTTTATTATTATTATTATTATACCCCCTTTTTATTAACCATAAAAATATAAAAGAAAAATATATATATATATATATAATATATATATTTATATATATATATTATATATTATATATATATATATATATATATATATATAATATATATATATATATATATACTTTAAAAGAAAAAATATAAAAAATATATAGATTAGCACATATATATATATATATATTAATATAATATATATAATTATATTATATAAATATATATATAATATTATAAAATATTTGTAAATATATATATAAAAATTGTGCTATCTATAAAATTTATTGTTATATTTTTTTCTTTGTAAAAAGGGGATTTATGGTTGGGACCCACTGATTGTGGTCTATATGTATTTAAGGTTTTAATTGAGTGATGCACCAATCTTTTGTAAATTTTGGCCCATAGAAAACAAATTTTAAATATTAAAGATTATGTAAATTAGACTGCATCGGTCATTAAATTATTTTTAGTTTTCTTTTTCAGGCAACTTGGGGCAAAGCCTTTTTGTAAAACCCAACATTTTGAGATTGAATTATGGCTTATCCAGGATGTTTTATCTTTAATGAAACCCCTAAGAACAAAAGTCCTGCTTACAGGATGTAAATACTGCCTGCACATCTGAACAGATTAATTCTTATTATTTTCGAATTTGTATGGGTGAAAACACCTCTGTTATATGCCCTTGGTTTTATAAACCTGTAAATTTTCTGATAAATTTGGTATCTTTTTTCCTTTTAAACCTAACCTTTAAACCCCAATTACAGTAGATTTATTAGACTTTCAGGCTAAATTTTTCCTTTCCTTCTGTTTAAAACGTCAGGATTTTTTCCATTTAATGTCCTTATGAAGTTAGGCATCCCTGCCCATATTTCCAAGTTTTATTCTCGGCGTTCATCATTTAGATTTGCAGCATCTCAATATTCATGACTTGTCACAATTGTCATAGTACATGAATAGTGCGTAGCAGGGGACAGCCTCCCATAAGACCCTAGAGTCTTCCCTGTTAAACTATACGTTATGGGTTTAAAATTGACATATATATATATATATATATTTTTTACATTTTTGTCCTTTTAGCGCTGTAAAGGGAGTGGTGACCCAGGGCTCGAAAGTAGGCTCTGGAGGTTTACTTGAGGGCTTTTGAGGTTGGTCCTCGCCCGTGGTGGCGCAGGGAAATTTTTTAGTGACGCCTGTGATTAGAGGCTCATGCCGCCCCCCTGTGTCCTCGATCACTCGCAGTTTGAAGGTTTTGAGTTGATGGGCAGCATGTGGGTGTTTCTTAGGCCAAATTTGACGGGGCGAAAGGTTTTGGGTTTTTTCGGGGGTCGAACTCGGTCACGAAAACGCCAGTCGAAACGCTAACCACTCCGCTACCCCTCCCCATAATATATATATTTATATATATATATATATATATATATATATCTAATTATATAATATATATATATATATATATATAATATATATAGATATATATATATATTATCAATTTTTTTATCATTTAAATTTTATTTATTCATTCATGATTTGGGTTTTTTTATTTCGTTAAATTGTCTGTCATTAATAGAAATTTCCACTTTGTCTTGACTTTTTTCCACTTTGTAACCAATACAGTGATTTATCTATGAAAATTATATTTATATACACAATATGTTGTTTCATTTACAAATATTTATTCTTGTAGCACGGCTTGATGTGTATTAGGCAAAAAAACAATTGTGAATTTTCATTGGCTGACTCCAGTGCCAGACTGCCTCAACACAGGCAAGACTGATATTACTGCAGCCGAAATGATGATTATGGCTTGATTTGGAAGTAATAGTGATAATTTATTCTTTGTTGCACTAATTGGTCCTTTGCTCATACTGTAAGAGTTTGAGAACCCATTTTAATCCTGGCAACAGGTTATTCCATTCACAAAAACCTGTTTTTCATTTAAAATGGGGCGGGTAGCGCGCCGACTAGCTGCCCTGCCCGGATAGCTACCCTGCCACGATCGGACACGTGCAGATGAGCACACAGGAAACATTTGGGCCACGCCTCCGGACCAGAAACATTACATCAGATTTCCTTTTTTAACCTAAATAAGTCTACAAAAACTTAACCCAACCTATCTGAAACCTAACCAAACCTAAATCCAAATCTAACCAAGCCTTAACTTAAACCTAATCAAACTTAAGTAACCCCAAATACCTTTCTATTATCATATAAAATAAATGGTTTAAATTTTGGTTAAGTTTTAAGGTTTGGTTTAGGTTTGATTTAGGTTTGGTTAAATTTTGGATAGGTTGGAGTTAAGTTTTGTAGACATTATATATTTAGGGGTTTAAAAAAGCGAATTGACGATAATGTTTTGGTCCAGGAGGCGTGGCCAATGTTTTCCTGTGTGACGTCATCTCCGTACTTGCGTTAGTCGTGCAGGTTACTATCGGGCGGGGTAGGGTAATCGGCGTGCTACATCGGCATTAGGACGGTAAAAACATTCAAACTGCTTTGGTCGGCCTGCTTGTGGCACTATTCAACTGCTATATTTGGGCCACTTGTGCACTATTCAAATGCTAATCGGCCTGCTTGTGTAGTATTCAAATGCTAAGTCGGCCTGCTTGTGGCACTATTTGGATGCTAAATCGGCTCCGCTTTGGCACGATTCAGTTGCTGTGTAGGCCCTCTATGGCACTATTGGATGCTAAATCGCCTGCTTGTGGCACGATACAGTTGCTGTGTTAGCCCGCTTATGGCACTATTTGGATGCTAAATCGGCCTGCTTGTGGCACGATACAGTTGCTGTGTTAGCCCGCTTATGGCACGATTTAGATGCTATGTCGGCCCGTTTGTGGCTCAGTAGTGGCAATAGTTTGGTTACGGATTGCCGACACAAATCTGACACAGAAACGTAACGTAACCGACACAGGCCCGGGGTGCAAACATGAACGCACAAGTTGTCGGTCCTCAGCCAGGCCGATAACTTCATTACGGTTTGCCGACTCAATGCCAATATGTCGTTTGTGATTTACCGACACTGATTTGATGCCGGCCCGTAATGACAATGTTTGCTGGGAAATGACACAGACTCTCCAGATAGCCCCTTCTAACTTTCCTGAAATCATGCATGTAGAAATGCAAGTATTAACGCCACCACACGTCTGTAAACAGAAAAAAAAGTTGTCCTGGCGACTGTATACTGTTATCTACGGTTGTGGACGCAAAATCCATAACATTTGTATATGTCCTGTACTCTTTTATTTTGTGCAGAGATGTTAGGAAAATCACAGATATGCTGTAAAAAGCGATGAGGATGTGTTTTAAATAGGAAATACATTAAACAGTGATCAATTTAGGGTTGTAGACGCTAGTGGACGCTAAATTGATCACTGTTTAATGTATTTCCTATTTAAAACACATCCTCATCGCTTTTTTCTGATGCGGCAAGCAACGCTCCAAATCCATGTCATGTAAAGGACCAAAAGTCAAACTCAAATCTCTCTCTCTCTCTCTCTCTCTCTCTCTCTCTCTCTCTCTCTCTCTCTCTCTCTCTCTCTCTCTCTCTCTCTCTCTCTCTCTCTCTCTCTCTCTCGCGGAAGTTGACAGCGACAGATTTTTTTTTTTTTTTTTACGATGACAATTTTGTATGACTGTATAATGTAAATATAGTTGTGAATCAATTATCGTATTTTCGTGTACGATTCTCAACCATGCATCGTACATCGTACAGATAGTCAAATTATCGTACAAATACGATAATTATCGTACACTTCACAACCCTGGCGATAACCTACCTTGTTGATAATTTGATTTTTATTTGTCTTTAATCTTGGGAATATCTATTCTGTTACGTGAATTTGTTATACTTAACATTGCTGTTTTTAAAACGTGAAACTGATGTGTTTGGTTATGTGATTTTGTTTCTTTCTTTTATTCATACATGTGCTTGCAAGCTCAAAAATAAGGCCAGTATTATAAGGATAGCTTTTGCGTACAATACCTACAACTATAACAACAATAACATGACATTTTTCTGATGTATTATACTTAAATATAAAAGTCTGCTGAACAGAACGTGTTCTGTTTTCATATAAATAGGCCAACGGTACAGCTTAATCAGCATAACAGTGTAAGGCATTTTAATTCCAATGATCTGAAACTCGAGAAATGCCAGTGGTCGCTGGCAGTTTTAACTCAAAGGTTGGTCTACTGTGTTTTGGCTCCGCGACTAATATTTTTCATCAATTAATTTCGCGATAAACATTGATGCACCGCATCTGAATACCAAAAAATATAGTTCTTCTGTTGTTCTACTAATTATATGGATGACATGCATTACGATGGAACGTTCTATAATAGCAATTTAATGCAAATTACTCGCCTCGAGTAGCAAAGCTTAATATATTTTTTACATGTATATTGTAGCATGTAAAATTTGGGCGATGTTCACACTGTTTTCTAAGACAGTACTGCTGCGTCTGGCAAATGCTTGTCAAAATACAATAAGCAATGCCTTGGAAAAACGAAGAATAAAGAATGCCGAAATCGGCTTGTTGCTGCGACAATGTAGGTTATAATTGTGGAGGCGACACGCCGCGGCGGGGAGTGGTGGGCGGGGAGATTGTGGCGGGGAGATTGAATCAAAACATTGCCACTTCACGCGTCGACTCATTGCACTTCCAGGCTTTCTATCTGATTGATACACAATAATAACAGGAAAATATGACTGTCTAGGTATAGATAACTTCTAAACATTCGTTATTGACTATATAATATCATAGAGTAGCATTTACCTCGCCTCCTCAACTATAACCTCCATGGTTATTTGGTTATATACAATGTTTTACAGAATCAGGCTTCTATACAATATACATATAGAAGAAAATCGTTCTTAATATTATACTTTTGTGTTTTAAGTGCAGTGGAATAAGCCCATATTTTGTTTTCCAGTAGACCAACTTATTATCAAAAAAGTGAGTTAAACCTGCCAGCGACCCCTGTCATTTTGGGTTCCAGCTCTCTCGAATTACATAAACATTCATTTTTTTGCAGAAAAAAGTTCTATTAATTTTGCTGGCTTAGCCTATTTCGTTGTACGGTAGGGGTTTACAGGTGGAAAAGTGAGTGGAAAAGGGGGAATGGGACAAAAAAGGTTGGGAACCATTGTGTTACGATTGTAATGATGTAATCATGTATGCGTGTATGTGTGTGTATGTGTGTATGTCTGGGTGGCGAGCGAGGCAGTGTGTGTGTATGAGGATGCCTGGTAGGTACGACCTAGAGAGACGCCAGTGTAGCGGTCTGGGAGGCTTGGTTATCCAGTTTGTTGTTTTCTCGGATGCCATGTAGCGCGCCAGAGGTACGATGTTTACTTTTCATTTCATCCCGCCGCGCGGAGAGGCAACAGCTTGCTCCTGGCTCCTGCCTCCCCAGCCGACCCCGCGGCCGGAGATTTCCGTGGCGGATTAATTCGCTGTAGGATACTCTGGGTGGATTTAACCACTCATCTTCATCATTTATACATTTTTTCTCATCTTCACTGCCTTTCTTAAGTATATCTTTTGCGTCTTATTACCCAGTAATGTGAATATATATAAGCACACTCGATGAGAGACGAATCTTCTTGTAAATCAAGGAAGCGTAGCTTCGCTTGTTACGGTTGCATGTATACAGGGCGTGGCGTTCTGTCAGGAGGCCTTGCCTTGCACTCCTCTGTCACCGGGCAGCGCGGTATCTCAACATGTAACGGCAGCATGTTATTTCTCCGTCAGGAGGCCGCCTGACACACCTCAGTCACGGTGAAGTGAGACCAGCTGAGGCAGCGGCCTCTCTCAACTGCCTGTTGTTCTTCGTCAGGTGGCAGCCTGTCCCTCCACAATATCGGTGTAATGCATCTCACCATGTAGCGACATGATTTGTTCTCCGTCAGGAAGCAGCTTGCCATTCCTCAGTCAAGAGGCAGCTCGGCATATCTCACCATGTAGCGACCTCATTTTGTTCTCATTATTTATACATTATTTCTCACCTTCACTGTCTTTTTACGTATATCTTTTGCGTCTCGTTACACAGTAAGTGAATTAATATCAGCGCACTCGATGAGATACTTAATTACTGTACGAATCCTATAGTTGTAAATAAAGGTAGCGTAGGTTTGCTGTTAAAATTTGGCCTTCCTTGTCTACCTAGTACATGTAGCTATAGGTGGCAGGACATGACAGGTTCCCAGCAAACAAAATTCCGTTGTAGCAACGTCTTCACAACGTTGTGAATAGGTTCCAGTTACGTTGTGAGAGACCTTTTCAAAACGTTGCGGGAACCGATTTTCTGTCCACTCCCAGGTACGTCGTCACAACGTTGTGTCATACGTTGACACAACGTATCGATGACCTTGCAACTTCTTGCAACATCTTTGCGACCTTTTCAGGAGCTTCTTATCTCTAGTTTAGGGTACTATTATCATCTTATTAGGGCAGCGGTCGGCAACCTGCGGCTCTTTCAAGAGACCTGAGACATTTAGTTTCGTAATTTCCATTCATAATTTACACTGCGGCTCCATCAGCACTGCTTTTCTGCCAAGTTTGAAGAAACTGGCTCTTCTCGAATTTTGGGTTGCCGACCTCTGTTATAGGGTATTCATAACACAATTTTAAGAAATTAAATCTGTATTTAATGGGTATTTCACAACAACGGCATTATTGTATATAATCAATCAATCAATCAATCATTGGGGGTATACGCCAGGGGGCGCGTCGCCTCGCCCACCCTACGACGCCTCTCCCGGGGGTCACCACGCGCGAGTTCCCATGCAGGCTCCTTTCCCATACCAAGCAGCTCTCGACAAGAAACATCAACTTGCCCCATCCACGAGCCTTTGGGCGCCCCCTTGACCTCCTCCACGCCGGATTGTCTCCTACAGATACAACCCGATGGGAAGGATCGGTTTCAGGGTAGCGTGCCACATGCCCATATAGCCGAAGTTGGCGCTGACGGACTATGCAGGTAATAGGCCTCGATTCAGTCTCACGGTGCAATCGCTGATTTGACACGTAATCATCCCAGCAATACCCCATGATTCTGCGAAGACACTTATTACCAAAGGCATTGATTCGTCTCTTCAAGTCACTATTTAGTGTCCATGTCTCACAACCATAGAGTAAGACAGGGATCATAAGCGACTTGAAGATCCGGATCTTTGTCCTCCTGCACAGGTACCGACAACGCCAAATACTCCCGCTGAGCGAGTCCATAACACCGTGGGCTATGCCAATCCGCCGTAAGGCTTCTTGACGTGACCCGCCGTCATTATGGACTGCGCTGCCAAGGTATGTAAAACTTTCCAAGATCTCAATGTCCTCGCCACACGCATGAACAGACTGTACTGCTTCATCTAGTAAGTCTCCAAACACCTGGACCTTGGTCTTGAGCCAGGAGACCTCAAGTCCCAAAGGCTATGCCTCCTCGTGCAGCGCCTCGAGAGCCATCACCAGGACCTCCAGCGACTCAGCAAAGATTAGTGCATCATCGGCAAAAACAAGATCAGTGATCTTGGTGTTGCCGACGGATGCTCCACAATCACTTTGATCTACAACCTTGTCCAATACCCAGTCCATACAAGCGTTGAAAAGTGATGGGGCAAGGATGCACCCTTGCCTCACTCCTGTATTCACAGGAAAGAAGCTGGATACACCTGCCCCACACTTCACAGCACTCTCAGTCCCAGAATACAGACCAGTTATCAAACCAATAGTCCTTGCAGGAATCCCTCGAAGTCGCAGAAGATCCCAGAGTGACTCAGAGTGACTCATTTCATTATTGTATATAATGAAATCTTCTATATAAACAAGTTTTCCGTAAGCCTTAAGCCTACATAAATTAATTGGCTATTATAATATAACAATGAAATCTGTCAATTAAATTCTTAAATAAATATTGAATTAAGATAGAATAGCGTGCAAAGTTTTTTTTGTTTAGAGTATGTATAGATATTTAAATTTAGTCAAATGATTATAATGGTCTTACTAACCATGAACAGATGAATGGAGGAATCTTAGGAAACTGAAGGAAGAATCTTAGGAAACTGAAGAAGAAACTAAACTGAAAAAATTCTTTTCAAGCAAAGATTCATTGTATAAAAGCAACTAATTAACTATAATTAGTGAAGTACGGGAGAGAGGTATGATGAAGAGAGATTATTAGGGAAGAGATGTAATGCCCATTATTCGGGAGAGATAGTAGGAGAATTATTATCATAAAATTCCCGAGCTATGTCTTGTCAGTAGTTAATTTTTTTCTCTTTGTTTCACGGGTGACTCATCGCCTCTTCCTAAACCACCATTTTGTCTTTCTTCTTTCCTTTTTCCGCCATTTTCTTCCTTCCTTCTTTCCATTCCTCCCTCCCCGACATCCCGTATGCGAGGCAAGTTTCCGTGGGATAATTATTCTGCGATCAGTGATAACTAATGATGTCAGATCTTTTTATCTTTCCCCAGCTATCTGGTCAGACCAAGTTTCACTCCCAGAATCTTAATGTCTTTCAAAATAATCCCCATCGTTATCGGTTATGGTCATACATGGACGTGTTAGTAAAGATACACGCTAAAATGAAAGCCTACCAAATTTCTATGCTCCACTTCCATACCCTCTCCCTCTTAAAAATGCGTTCGGACATTTGACGTGACAACATATCACCCCCTTCTCGGGTATTAGACTAAGCATATTAAATTCTTCTATATCAAAGTAACAGATCTGTATTATAGACAGCCTTTTCTTAGGTACGCGAGTTTTCATTACTTAAATAGTTATTTCGGGATTATAAGCTTTTCATTTGAGGTCACGGCGAGACCATTCAAACAATTTCCCTTTTGTGCGGGTGGGCCATAACGCCAAGACGGCAGTCTCCATCCATCTCTCACCTAGACTCGCTCGTGTCTTCTTCAAAGCCACATGGTCTGATGGAAACACACACAAACTTCTTATCCTCACATTTTCTCTACTATATATCTATCTTCCATGTGTAATTATAAATATTAAGTGGTATGTTACCTAAGTGTAGGGTAATTCACTGAATAGAAATTTTAGTGGGGAGAGTTATGCTCATAAGAGCTTTCTTTCATCACATAGAAGAGTTTCCTGTGTCAGGGTGTAAAGTTCTTTTTCTTACGTCCGAGTAGAGTTTTCTCGGTATGGTGTTAACCTTATATGTTGGATATGATCTCAAGCAAGAGACACACTATGTCACTATGAATAATAGGATGTTATTTGCAAAAATAGTTCTTGTGTTATTATAAAACCCAGGTGATTATTCTGTGTTAGGACAGTAATTCCCCACACTTCCAAAAGAGTTCCGCCTTACTCGGTATAATTCCACGTACCAACCACGACTACCAAGATCAATCTAATATTAATATTAATCAAACGTGCCCAGGGAGTAATCCAGTGAGTTACTCGCCGGGGCTGGTGGCAGCGCATTCCCTTAACCTAAATCCTTATCTTTTCCCCTTAAATACATCCCCATTCATTACTCTCCGCAGTGAGACGTGGTCACATTAAAAATCACAAGTACTCGTCAAGTTGAACTATAAATCCTCCCGTAATTGTAATC
>JACEEZ010004379.1:5000-10000 GCA_016584305.1 Chionoecetes opilio | reverse complement strand
TGTTTATAGTATAAGTATCCTTGTCCACTAGTTAATTTGGTATATTCAGTGACTTTTTGTAATTTTGTGGCTAACAACAGACGGTTTTTTATAGGAAAGGAAAGATCTGGTGTGAAGGGGTTAACTCTTGCCAGGTCAGAAGGAAATTAAATCAATAATACAACCAATAAATGATAAATTAATTGAAAAAAATTGTCAAATATAAAAAGGTAGTCATCTTTCTTTCCCGGTAAAACGGCCTAGAACGGAAAAAAATATAAATATATAGTAAAATAAATAATAAATAGTTAAATAAAGTATTGATGCTAATGAGAAATTCAATACGTTTTTTTTCACAACCTAAAAAAAAAAAAAAATAATAATAGGAGTCAAAATTTTTTATCGTGAAATGAAAAAATTGTAATCACACTTTAAAATAATATTAATAATAATAATAAATGTAATAAGTTTCGTTTCAACTTACCACCAGAAAAAAGCAAAATAATTAAACAAGAAAGAAAAATATTAGAAGTAAAAAATAAAAGTAGTAACCTCTCTTTCCAGGTCAAATGGAAATTAAATCAATAATATAAACTATAAATGATAAATTAATTGTACAAAAAATCGCAAATATAAAAAAAATAGTAATCATTCTTTCCAAAATTACAAATACTAAAAAAATAAGGTAGTAATCTCAACCGTAGATAACAGTAAAGTCGCCAGGACAACTTTTTTTTCTGTTTACCGACGTGTGGTGGCGTTAATACTTACATTTCTACAGCCATGATTTCAGGACAGTTAGAAGGGGCTATCTGGAGAGTCTGTGTCATTTTGTGTCTTCCTCTGTGTCATAGTATGGCTATAAATGAACAAATGACCAAAATATCTACAAAGTGGCTACCAACAATAAAGTCGCCATCTAGTGTTTATTTACTGAGTGTTCTCCCGCCGTCGTCGTCGCCCGAAAAAAAAACCGAATAGTGAAATTTGAAACCGTCTATACTTGCAGCTACAAAGCATAAAACAACGCTGAAACAGGGTAGATTATACAGTCATGATATAAACTACTGTGTATCATCTTCAGTGGCACATAAAACTCAGTAAGAATGCTATAATTCGTAATATATGGCGGCTGGCGACATTAGGGCAGGTGGCTACTATACTAAATTATCTACGGTAAGAAAAGCTTGAAATAACAGAAAGAAAAAATAATGATACAAACTATAAATAAAAAGATGTAAAAAAAAACCCCAGCTTATTAGTTTAATGAAAAAATAGTTAATTCTTTCGGTGTAACATGGCGTGACCTCTTGACGGTAATTAGCAGCCATTTACTTGGCCATTAGCGATGAGTTGCCCTTTAGGTGCATTCGGCTAATTTCTTCCCCTTTCATGGCTTACGGTAAAGGTTAAAAAAATGTAAAGGGGAAAATAAAAAGAGGAAAAAAAAAACAGGGCTATTATTAATGTAAATCCAAACGAGTAATCTTTTTTTAGCTCAGGACTGAAGACAATGAAATGGAAACACCATTACTGAAAACATGAAATAAGAATGATGATGCATATAAATGACATTGAATATTAACCCCTTAGAGCAAAAAGGACAAGTAAAAAAGGGGGAAAAAAGTACAAGGTGAAAAATGAGGGGAAAATGATGAGGGGAAGATTAATGTTTGCAGAACGAATATACCTATTTTTAAATGACTGAAGAAATAGAAATGGATAATAAATAGAAGGATATGAAATTGTGAGGGGGAAAAATGAGGGGAATTTTTTATATGAGTGAGAGATGAAATTTTCTAGTTTACGTCTAACTCTAAGGAAATGAGATGGCAATAGTAGAAGGAAAAGAGAGGGGAAAACAAGGTACGAGGGGAAAAATGAGGGGAAAAATGAGGGGAAAAATGAGGGGAAAAATGATGTATATGACAGAAATGACGATGAAATGTTCTAGCTTAAATTCTAACTCTATATAAATGAGATGGAAAGTTGAATGAAAAGAGAAATTAGAAAATGAGAAAAGAGTAGATGAAGAGTGAGAAATTGTGTTGAAGAGAATAATTGTAATGGATAATATGAAAAATAATATGAAAAGATGATGAAATACGATGAAAATTTGTAGTTTACGTCTAATAATGATGAAATGATGGTGAAAATTTGTTGTTTACGTCTAAAAAATGATGAAAGGACGATGAAATTTGTAGTTTACGTCTAAAAAATGATGAAAGGACGATGAAAATTTGTAGTTTACGATTAAAATATGATGAAAGGACGATGAAAATTTGTAGTTTACGTCTAAAAAATGATGACGACGGTGAGAATTTGTAGTTTACGTCTAAAAATTGATGAAAGGACGATGAAATTTATAGTTTACGTCTAAAAAATGATGAAAGGACGGTGAGAATTTGTAGTTTACGTCTAAAAATTGATGAAAGGATGATGAAATTTGTAGTTTACGTCTAAAAATTGATGAAAGGATGATGAAATTTGTAGTTTACGTCTAAAAAATGATGAAAGGACGGTGAGAATTTGTAGTTTACGTCTAAAAAATGATGAAAGGATGATGAAAATTTGCAGTTTACGTCTAAAAAATGATGACAGGACGATGAAAGTTTACAGTTTACGATTAAAATATGATGAAAGGACGATGAAAATTTGTAGTTTGTCTAAAAAATGATGAAAGGACGATGAAAATTTGTAGTTTGTCTAAAAAATGATGAAAGGACGATGAAAATTTGTAGTTTACGTCTAACTCTAAAGAAATGACATGAAAATATAGAGAAAAGATGAAATAAATACAGAAAAGATATATATAAATGAGATGGCAATGTAAAAAATAATACAAGGTTAAAATTGAGGCGGAAAAATTATGTATATGACAGAGCGATGAAATATTGTAGCTTAAGAAAGAAAAAAAAAAGAGCTTACGAAAAAAACTCGGAAATGAGATGAAAATATATAAGAGATTAAATTAACATAGAAGAAATATAAATGAGATGGAAATGTACAAGGCTGAAAGTGATGGGAAAAATGATGACGGAGATGAAATATTGTAGCTTACAGTCATAAAAGTGTAAAAGTGTATTGTTAAAGTGAAAAAAAGTAAGAAAAAAGTGTAAAAAGTGTATTGTTAAAGTGTAAAAAGTAATAAAAAAGTGTAAAAGTGTATTCTATAAGTGAAAAAAGGATGAAAAAAGTGTAAAAGTGTATTGTTAAAGTGAAAAAAGGATGAAAAAAGTGTAAAAGTGTATTGTTAAAGTGTAAAAAGTAAGAAAAAAGTGTAAAAGTGTATTCTATAAGTGAAAAAAGGATGAAAAAAAGTAAAAGTATTGTTAAGGTGTAAAAAGTAATAAAAAAGTGTAAAAGTGTATTGTTAGTTAAAAAGTAAGAAAAAAAGTGTAAAAGTGTATTGTTAGTGTAAAAAGTAAGAAAAAAGTGTAAAAGTGTATTGTTAAAGTGAAAAAAGTAAGAAAAAAGTGTAAAAGTGTATTCTATAAGTGAAAAAAGGATCAAAAAAGTGTAAAAGTGTATTGTTAAAGTGTAAAAATTAAGAAAAAAGTGTAAAAGTATATTGTTAAAGTGTAAAAAGTAAGAAAAAAGTGTAAAAGTGTATTGTTAAAGTGAAAAAAGTAAGAAAAAAGTGTAAAAGTGCATTGTTAAAGTGAGGTGGAAAAAATGATGAATATGAGATAACATTTTGTAGCTCAGGTTCAACTCAAAGGAAATAATAATGTCAATGTAGAGAAAAGATGAAATGAATACAGAAAAGATATATATACATGAGATGGAAATGTACCAAAGAAATACAAGGCTAAAAGTGAAGGGAAAAATTATGTATATACTCGTATATGACAGAGCGATGAAATATTGTAGCTAATAATCTAATATTCTAACTCTAAAGAAATCAGATGAAAAAAGCAAAATAAAAGGAGATGAGAAAATGAGAAAAGTAGATGAAGAGTATGAGGGTGATGTTGTGTTGAAGTGAATAATGGCGAGTAAAAAGAGGGTGATGTTGTGTTGAAGTGAATAATGGCGAGTAAAAAGAGGGTGATGTTGTGTTGAAGTGAATAATGGAGAGTAAGAAGAGGGTGATGTTGTGTTGAAGTGAATAATGAAGAGTAAGAAGAGGGTGATGTTGTGTTGAAGTGAATAATGAAGAGTAAAAAGAGGGTGATGTTGTGTTGAAGTGAATAATGGCGAGTAAGAAGAGGGTGATGTTGTGTTGAAGTGAATAATGGCGAGTAAAAAGAGGGTGATGTTGTGTTGAAGTGAATAATGGCGAGTAAAAAGAGGGTGATGTTGTGTTGAAGTGAATAATGGCGAGTAAAAAGAGGGTGATGTTGTGTTGAAGTGAATAATGGAGAGTAAGAAGAGGGTGATGTTGTGTTGAAGTGAATAATGAAGAGTAAAAAGAGGGTGATGTTGTGTTGAAGTGAATAATGGCGAGTAAGAAGAGGGTGATGTTGTGTTGAAGTGAATAATGGCGAGTAAAAAGAGGGTGATGTTGTGTTGAAGTGAATAATGGCGAGTAAAAAGAGGGTGATGTTGTGTTGAAGTGAATAATGGAGAGTAAGAAGAGGGTGATGTTGTGTTGAAGTGAATAATGAAGAGTAAGAAGAGGGTGATGTTGTGTTGAAGTGAATAATGAAGAGTAAAAAGAGGGTGATGTTGTGTTGAAGTGAATAATGAAGAGTTAGAAAAGGGTGATGTTGTGTTGAAGTGAATAATGGCGAGTAAAAAGAGGGTGATGTTGTGTTGAAGTGAATAATGGCGAGTAAAAAGAGGGTAATGTTGTGTTGAAGTGAATAATGGAGAGTAAAAAGAGGGTAATGTTGTGTTGAAGTGAATAATGG
The DNA here is from genome assembly GCA_016584305.1 of Chionoecetes opilio. Taxonomy (NCBI): domain Eukaryota; kingdom Metazoa; phylum Arthropoda; class Malacostraca; order Decapoda; family Majidae; genus Chionoecetes; species Chionoecetes opilio. The sequence goes on along the minus strand of JACEEZ010004379.1, from coordinate 5,165 downwards.
CGAGTAAAAAGAGGGTAATGTTGTGTTGAAGTGAATAATGGCGAGTAAAAAGAGGGTAATGTTGTGTTGAAGTGAATAATGGCGAGTAAAAAGAGGGTAATGTTGTGTTGAAGTGAATAATGAAGAGTAAAAAGAGGGTGATGTGTTGAAGTGAATAATGACGAG
>JACEEZ010004377.1:10000-51080 GCA_016584305.1 Chionoecetes opilio | reverse complement strand
GTAAACAATTAAGCATAAAAAAAAAACAGTGCGGTTTCATTTCATCAAACCGGGAAAGGGGAGGAGCCCCAAATTTTCCCCAAGCACCTATTGTGGGCCCAAGAAAAATAGTCGGTGCTCTAAAACGACCGCGAAACCTGTCCATTAAAACCCTATCCCATTAGAAAAAGAACCTTTTGTAGGCCAGGAAAAAAAATAGTGGGTGTTTTTGAAAACGACCCCCCGAAGTCCTCGTCCATTAAACCGGCAGTCCTTGACGTACTTCCTAGGGAAGGGGGCGCGGCGACAGTGGTTGGCGGGGCCTGTGGGGGCATCTGCCTGCTCTTCCCCGTATCTCGGCATGGAAAATTCCCCTCGCAGGCATGGATTTTTTCCTTGGAAAGAGTGGCCAAGGATAAAGTTTGTCCTGAAAATTTTTTTTCTCGTCGATAGAGCAAAGACAATGTCAAGTTTGTGTTTTTTAAACGGAACATTGCATTCTGGACAATTATTTTATAGATTAATTCATTTTTTTGTAGTTTTCAGAAATTATCATAGAAATTTTAATCTTGTGTTTTTTATATTTTTTTACCTTTTCTGAGGGACTTTAGTAGTGATTTTTCATGAAACCCAAAAATTGGACTCTTGCTAAATGTACCCTCAGCGCTCGCCCCCTAAGCCGCCGTCTTAGGACGCGTTTAGACTTTCCTCAAACCCTTAGGAGCAGGGTTAGGACGAACCCTAGGACAAATCCAAAAATTTTTATAAGTATGGGCCCAGGACTTCTCGCCATAAGGTATTTCACTGCCAATAAGTCCCTGCGCTTATGTGGTACTTTTCCCCCGTTTTTAAACAGTTGGAAGTGTTGAAGGGGCAAGTGTACAATTTTCTTTCCTTTGTATCCTTTGTGATCTGGAAAGGCAGTGTGTTTTCCCGGTTTAGGGAGTGACGTCAGAGCAATCTTGCTCGTGATTCGTCGCTTACTACGTCACGGTTTGGGGGAAAGGTGAGTGGAAGGAAATCGTCACATTCCTCGCAGTTCATTGTTTGGTTGGTGTATGATGGGTTTGGGAGAGTTACCACAACTCGCCAAAGGGGTTTTTAATTGTGTGAAATGTTTCCAGACTGTAAGTGTACTGAAAGGTTTTTCCAATAGTGGGCCACTTTTAATTATTACATTTGTAACACAATAAACTTGTGCGGGTTTCACAAACCAAAATAGACATGGTTAGTAGATAACAGGGGTAGTTTACGAGAGTGTTCTTGTATTTAAAAGTACAAGGAAAAGTGAAAATTTTGGTAGTACATTTTTTTTTTCTCTACTTATAAGTTTTTTGGCTCAGTTTTGCCCCGAAAAATAGCGTTTTCAGTGCGAGCGTGGTTTCTTTGATGGGGAAGAGGGTAATTTCTATTTCCCTGTTAAGTGTTGATGTCCAGGAAAAATTTCGCACATATGCCATAAAAATTTAATGATTTGCGTTCAGTTGCTGTAAGTGGAAAACTTGTGTTGTTATTTGGTGTGGGCTGACTTCGGTGTATTTCCCTAAGATCATCTATACAAATTTTAGAAAGCCAATGTCATTGCGAAGTGGAAACATTTTATTCTTTATATATGTCTCCGCCGGAACATGTAGAAGCTAGTATTGTGTCAACACAGTCTCATACCCCCAAATTTCTACTATACTACTAACTGCTCCTAATTTTACACCTACTGTAGCCAATATGTCTTCTCCAACTATTAAATTGTTACACCAAGAGTCTTCCATCAGTAGATTCTCAGGTGAGGACGAGACACGGTCAGCATTGCAATTTCTACAGCAATGCGAGGACATCATGCAGAACAGTAATGTTGCCTCGGGAAATGAGAAACATTTCTTTTATTAGGTCACAATTGAACCCAGGATCTTTAGCCAGTGATATGATGGTGTGCTTCAGGACTTGATGGGAAGACGCTAAACATGATTTATGATGTATTTCGTAGGAACTTTCTGAGGATTTTTGGGTAGCACAGCATAATAATTCCCTTTCAATGGTCATTTACTTATGCTGAACATTGACCACACAGTTTTGGGGAGTGCTGGCAGGTTGAGAGGTCAGGCACGTGCAGCTAAAATTGCCCCGGGAAACAATGGAGCTTTAAATCTTGCTTCCTGGTTTTTAAAATGGTCAGTGAAAGTAGAGAGATTTAAAATCATTCTAGAATTTCAGTATTATAATCACCTTTTTTGACTCCACAAGAGCGTCGTATCGCTTCATCTTTTATTTTAAGCCAGGTGATAACCTAGAATTTTCTACAAAAGTTACTAAGCGGCTACGTGAGATGCCTAAAAGTCCATTTTCACAACCTGAGTCGGTGGCGCTGGTGTCAAAGGATGACAAGTCCAGCCCCATTGCTTAATAACCCTATGATTTCTCCAAACAGTGACCAGCAAGCCGCTTTTGCTAGTATAGGCCCTGACTGCTTTACTAGTGGGGAACGAAACTTTCCCTGCCGGCTTGGTGTCTGCTGTTTTTCATGGGAAACCAATAATTGGCTCCACATATTCTGTTCGACTCGCGGTGAGAGTCCAAGAGGCTCCTGTCGGCAGTATTTTCTGGTGTCTTTACCTGACACTATCCGTGGTAAAGTCGCTTAGCGCTTGAGGTAACGCTTTCAGCGGTACGCGATGATCACATAAGCGACGCAGTTGTCACAAATGTTACAGGGTCCCCTATAACTCTTAAAAATGGTGTTTTGTTATGCAGCTTTGAAAGACGAAATTGTTTGACCTTGATGGATCCTTCACACGTTCTTGCAGCAGTCCCTAAGAAGACGAATGTTAGTGAGGACCAGGCAGACATAGTCCAGCAGCTAACACCTTATGTACAGGTATTGGATTTTCCTGAGGCTAAGCCTGAGCTTCTCGCTTTGCCCGCGACACACAGGTCTGCTTTTGGGCCTTACTGGGGAACCCTTGGGAGTAACAAACAAAATCACGCATAACATTGTGCTCACACCTGATGCACAGCCTTCGTATGTACCTTCTTATCGTAGCTTCCCTAGGCAAAGAGCTGTGGTACAGGGCATGATAACGGACATTTGGATGAAGGAATAATACAGGAGTCTTATTCTCCTTGGAACTCACCTTTGTTATTGGTGATGAAAAGTGATGGTTTCTTACCGGCTTGCTAGATTTCAGGAAAGTTAACAATTTAACTGTACCGGATCACTATCCACTCCCTGTTTTGAGAGACCTTTTGCGTCTATAGGGAAGGATAATCAGTTTTTTACCAGTTTGGACCTCAAGTCTGGTTTCTGGCAGATTCCGTTAGAAGAGAAATCTCGGGAAATAACTGCCTTCTGAACAAATAATGCTCATTATGAAAGGCTGAGATGTCCCATGGGTTTGAGGAACTCACCTCTTACATGCCAACGTCTAGTAAACAACTTGTTTCACGGGATTATAGGTGATGGTTTGTTCGTCTACATGGACGACCTCATACTTGTCTCCAAAGACTTATCCAGTAGGGTACGCCGTATAACAAAAATTCTTTTTCTCAACTTTGGCATGCCCAATTTTCCTAGTAAAATGGAATTCTAAGACTATTTTATCTATTTTTAATTTTTGCATTTGAGCAATTCTTACTATGCAAAATCGCACTTTTATATTGCACCCTTATCGAATAATGCTTAAATGAGTACGCAGTGTCCCCGGTTTGGTCCTGTTTATTGCATCATGCACCAATATGAGTTCCAAATAACTAGCGTGGTAAGCTTTTTCTGATCAGTTGGGTTTATCAGGCACTACATCACAGTGTCACAGCCTCTACGTTGGGCCTAAAAACGTGCCCATCTGTCCTTTTTAGACCTGAAGCGGGCATGGTCCCCCGGTGGGGGCCCGAGCCGGATGAACCAGTCTCTGGCCTGCTCCCCCCACCATGCTGCCGCACCCTCTATAAACCCTGCTTCACGATCTTGGGTCCCTTGAGGTGGATAGAAACCCCGGGAACCTCGTACGGCTGCCCGGGGATTCCTGGATCTGTCCCCGGACAGTGAACAGGTAAATGCCGGCTCGGCATCGGAAGGCTCCCACTGATCTGTCTGCAAGCTGGTGGCTGACAAGTTCAGCTTGGGTGTGATGCGGGTCTTACACTGGTTCCCCATACTCCTCGCCAGCCCTCGGCTTCAAAATTGGGTCACGGCGAAATGGGGGTCGTCCTCCCGACTCGCCATCAGCGAGAGAGGACACTTTCTGAGTGAAAGCCATGCCCCTGTCCGCACGTAAAAGGTCAAGCTGTTTGACCTTTTTGGGCTCGACCTATCATCTGAGTGCGTGGGGATGTGCTTGGGGCCGCCCTCTAATTGTGGTGAACCTTGATGTCATAGTAGAGTTTGAAGACACCTGCGGGCGTACTTGACTAGGATTTCCAGGGTGCTAGTTCGTTGCCAGTAGCCCATGCTTTCTGGCCCAAAAGTACACTAGCATGGGCTGGGGGAGCCATCTGGAGTTGGGGACACCTTGCCACACTTGATTCCTGCAGCCGGACGGGAGAAGCCCCGTTTCACACCCTGGACCAGCTGGTGGGAGACCTGCTGGCAGTGGACATTTGACCAGATATACTCTGGATCTCCGGAGACTTCACCATGGCACTCCTCTGAACTCTGCGTTGTATGTTTCCATTCCGCTGGACAGCAGCTGCAATGGCCCCGTGAAGCCATGTCAGATGAGGTAGGCCCGTCGATGTGGTGAAAGGTGGCGCAGGGGCAACCATTTGTGTGCAACACGCATATACTCGAAGAGTTTTGCGCCCCAGCATTTTCTCCAAGGGGCGCGAGTCCCACCCTTCCACCCCGTTTTGGCCTAGTTGAGCCCACCTTGCAGTACGATCAGTGGTGGGGTGGAGTCTATGTCCCCGGGCAGATCATAGAGAGCTGAGCCCTTGAACGCAGCTTCTCGGGTGGCACCGGGGCCCCTCGGTAAAAAGTCCCAAAAAGGTCCCTTTCCAATGGCCCCTCTGTCACGCACAGCTCCTCCCGATAAACCCTTTGGGGTCATTTTCCCCATAGCGTCGGGCACCATCCCCCTGGTTTGTCCTTCCTCCCATCGTAACCCAATAAAACTTTTTTGGTACCCTGGTTAGGGTGCCGTAAAAACAAAATTCTTTTTCTCAATTTTGGCATCCCAAATTTCCTATGAAAAAAAGGGGGAATTTAGACTTTTTCCCAGTTCCATTTTTGCATTTGAGAAATTCTTCTATGCAAAATCGCACTTTAAGCTATTTTTTGCATATAAATAAAAAAATCCATTTTTGCATAGCAAGAAGTCTCAAACCAAAAAGTTGAAGAGGACAAACCCCCCTTTAAATTTTAAATTTTTACATAAAAAAACCCACCCTGAAAATTCGAAAAAATCTATATTTCACTTTTCATTGGATTGGCCCCCTTTTACCAGATGACTGCAAATCCGGTCACTAGAGGGCAAGCCCCTTGTGGACGCTGAGCAGTGAAAACCGCGGTAATTTTTACCCCTGAGGGTCCTCCCCCCTTTTCCCAGATAAGACGCCAGTGGGGATCCCCTTATAACAAAAATTCTTTTTCTCAATTTGGATCCCAATTTCCTATGTAAAAGGAATTCTAAGACGATTTATCTCTTTCCTTTTTTGCTTTGAGCAATTCTTCTATGCAAAATGCACTTTTAATTGAACCCTTATCGAATATGTAAATGAGAGCATGTCCAGTTGGCCTGTTATGGCAAATCACCAATATGATTCCCAAAGACTAGCGTGGTAAGCTCTTTCTGATCTTTTGGTTTTAAAGGCACTAATCAGTGCAAGCCTCTACGTTGGCCTAGAACGGTCCATCATGCCCTTTTCTTAGACCTGAACAGGGCATGATCCCCCTGGGGGGGCCCGAGCCCGGATAAACCCAGTCTCTGGCCTGCGCCCCCCCACTGCTGCCGCAGCCTCTGTCACCTGTTTCACGACTCTTTGGGTGCTCTGAGTGTGGATAGAGAACCGGGAACCTCGTAGGCTTGCCGGGATCTCGGGATCTGATCCCCGGACGGGGAACGGGTTCCCGGGCTCGTGCCCTGGCCGGGCTCCAGTGATCAGGTCTGCAAGGGGTGGCTGCAAGTTCAGTTTGGGGGTGTGATGCGAGGTTTTTACACCGGTTGTCCCCATACCCCTCGCCACCCCAGCTTAAAAATCTGGGTCCGGCGAACTGCGGTCGTCCCCTCTGAACCCATCAGCGAGAGGACGAACTTTCGGGTTGTGCGAACCATGCTCCTGTCCGCACGTAGAAGGTCACAGTTTTGGCCCTTTCTTGGGCTGCGACCTCACCCTCTGGCGGTGAGGATGTGCTTGGGCCGTCCTTAGTCTGTGGTGAACTTGATGTCGTAGTAGGTTTGAAGTACACCTGCAGGCGACTTATAGGATTTCCAGGGTGTTCATTTTTCCCCAGTCAGTCCATGCTTTTGGTCCCCATGTACACGAGCGACTGGGCTGTGGTGGCCATTGGGGGGACACCTTCCACATTTGATCTCGAATCGGAGGGGAGAACCCCCGCTTCCGCCTGAACAGGGGTAGGAGACCTGTGGTCAGGGGCCATTTTGACCAGGATATACTCGGTATCCCCGTGGATCTTCACCGCCTGGCACTCCTCACAACTCTGCGTTGTATGCATCTCATTCCCCGGGCCCGCAGACTGCACACTGGACCCGTAAAGCCAGTGTCGATGAGGTAGGCCCGCGTGCTGGTGATAAGGGGGCGCAGGGGCAACTCTTTTGTGGCAACAGCATTATATCCCAGAAGATTTGCGTCCAGCATCTTCTCCAAATGGGCGTGAGTCCCAACCCTTCCCCCGTTTTGGCCCCTAGTTGAGTCACCTTGCAGTACGATCAGAGTGGTGGAGTCTATGTCACCAAGATCATAGAGAGCCTGAGCCCCCTTGAACGTAGGCTCTCAGGGGCCCCGGGGCCCTCTGGTACAAATTGCCAAAGTCCCTTTCCCAGAGGGGCTCCTCTGTCACTGACACATGCTCCTCCCTGATAACCTTGGGTGCAGTTTCCCATAGCTGTCGGGCACCATCGCCCGGTTTTGTCCTTCCCCCAATGAAACCCAATCCAATATTTTGGTCCCCTGGGTTTCCCCCTGGTCAAGGCCCGGGCCATGCCAGGCATCCTCCCTGGCCCTCCTCAGCTTGTTGGGACGAAAACCCAGGCCCGACATTTGGAGAGGGGTGGCCGTCAGCGATAAGGTCCTGGAGGAATCCAGAAGCCAAGGAGCAGCAGCAGTGGCGGGAAAGTCGAACCCGGATGGGCCGCCAGCGCCAGGTTTCCGGGCGGCATTGTGTTTTTTTCTTGAGTGGCCTTTTAAAATACTGCATTACAAGGGGGGGGCCAGGGATCCCCCCTCTCCCCGAGCAGTCGTCTACCAGTTTGGCGCCCCCTGTTTTTCCTGCCTCTTTCCTCTAAGTGCGGGTGAACGATCCTCCGCCATCCTCAGAATCCTGGTGTCTTCAGCCTGGCCCCCGGAAAAGTCTTGCAGCTCAAGACGTCTGCCTTTTCATCTTTCTGCTTCTGCCCTTTTTCACTTAGCCCCCTCTTCCAACTGCTTTTCTGCTGCTTTCACTTGTCTATGCGTCTCATTCTTGTTACCCCTGTCATCATCTTGCACTCTCCCCCCAAATTTTATCCTCTGGTAGTACAGCCCCTCCGGTCTAAAGTAGGGACTTTGCTGGCCAGGGGGCATCACACTGCACGTGGCTTCGGTGGCACAGCGGGGGTGGAGCAGTGGGATTCCTGGTCCCGAGAGGAAGGGTGTGTGGGCAGGCCGTTTTGTCAAAAAAGCCCGTCCAATTCTTTCTCCGCGAATTCCTTACTGCTTTTGTTTTCTTTCTTCACCACTTCCTAACCTTTTTCCAAAAAATTATTATCCTTCTGGTCACGGACCGGGCAAAAACAACCACTGGAGGGCAAACTGGGCGTTTTTTATTCTTTTTTACTGGGCAAGCACCGGGAGTCAGATCCCTTTGCAATGTCTCTTCGGGTACCCATTTTGTCAACACCCTCCGGATCCCCCTGAGTTCTTTGGAGAAGGATTTTCCCCCTTCATCACGCCGCGATAGTACACCTCACTTCGGCAAAACCCCCCGTCCACCGCCAACAAAGGCGGCCAATTGGATCCCGAGCTCGTCTAGTTGCGGGGTTTTGACCCCCTTGGTTTTAAAGAAAGCCATACTGAAAAAAAACTTCAAGAATTTATGATAGGGCAAATGAACCCTTTCTTTAGCGGGGCTAAGTATTTTTGCATATAAATATAAAAAGGGCCCTTTTTGAAGCAAGAAGTGCTCAAACCAAAAAGTTTAAGAGGGCAAACCACCCTTAAAAATTTAAATTTTTTATAAAAAAACCCGCCAAAATTTGAAAAAATAATTTTTCCCTTTTATTTGGGCTACGGGTCCCTTTTTTTCCCGTCACTTTTAGAACGCCCTTGTGTTTTAGAAACTTACTGAGGCTGGCCTTAAACTTAACTTGCGCAAATGCAGTTTTCTCAAGTCACGCATTTACTTTTTTGGCCCTCTGCACAAGGATGGAAACCACACGTTTTATTGTAAAAAACAAAGCCGTCAAGAATTTCCCCCAAACCCCTACCACCCCTGAAAAGGTACGGTCTTTCCTGGGTTGTCGGTTTTCTATCTTGCTTTCGTAAAGAACATGCTTCGTTTCTAGTCCCCTTTTACACGATTTTTTAAAAAGGACTTCCTTTCGCTTGGAAAAGGTCCCCAACAAAAAAAGTTTTTGATACTTTAAACAGGCATTACACATGCGCCAATTTTTACATTTCCGACTACCATATGCCCTTTTACCTTGTGACAGATGCTTCGGCAAGGGTTTTGGGGCGGTCTTTATGCAAAAAAGTTGAAGGGAAACGCCCTCATGTTGTGCATATGCCCCTAGAGGCTTAAAGAGTAGAGTCCGGGACTAGTAAATCACCTTGAAGCTCTTGCTGTGGTGGGGCTCTTGCAACTTACTAAAAAGCCATTACTGTCGCAAAAAACCAAATTTTATCAATAATTATCATAAAAAAATGGTTGACTTAATAAGATTACAAGGGCTTCCTTTTATTTAAAACTAATATAAAGAAACCCAATAAAGGGAAAGAAAATAATATGTAAAAATAGTATATAAATACCTTTAAGCACTTTTGGAAATTATCTATGGTTACCCATTACAGTTTACATTAATCACACTGCAGTCTGATCTTTTAAAGGGAAAAACCTTGGGGGCCCTGTGGCCCGGGGGTTCATCACCATTCGGGAAATTTTATCCTATTATTAAATTTTACCGGTTATAAAATCATGTTTCAGACCATATGCAACATTCAGTAGCGGCTCTTTAGACATTCAAATTTCTCTCTAAAAATTATCGAAAGCTCAACGCAAAATCCCGTGTGGTCAAAAGTGATTTAGCATAGGTTGGAGATGGATCTTTTTGGGCCCAAATTGTCAGTTCCCCTTTTAAGTTTTAAAAAGTTGGGAAGTTCTTTGTGTAAGGTTTTATGGACGAGAACACGGTTACTCAATAGTTAAACCTACCAGTCTAGTGGAAACGCTTTAAAACTCATTCACGACAGCCTCAAGCAGGACATCCAGGGTCGAGACAGAACCCTTTTCCGCTGACGTCGTAAGTTTTTTTGGCCCACCATGCGCATCGATGAAGAAACAGGGAACCAATTTTGTTCATGTGCACAAACCAAGGGAATACGGAACTGCTCCTATCCTTGAATATCTTTTACCTGAGTGTCCTTTGACACTGTAGGCACGACTTAAGCAGTCCTCGAATTTATCAAGGGTCACCCATATGTTGGATGTGTGTCACTTCCCCCACGTTTTTTTGATTCTAGTCCCTTGCCAAAATCTGCTGTAACTGTTTCTCTGCTCTAGCTTCAAATTTAATTTTTCCCTAACAAACCCCAGAGTGCTGATTTTAGATAATGGCCCTGAATTTTCTAATCAAATTCTTCATAACGTTTTTGACATTTTAAGATTAAACAAACTTTCATTACTGCTTATCACCCTGCGGCAATGGGTTTGTAAGAGGGACTAATAAAAGATTTTGAGTCCTTCGCCCTTAGCTGGCAAGTTTTTATGACTTGGGAGGACGGCTCCTCATGTGCGGTTCGATAAAAGGTTCAGTAAAATTTCCCCTTTCAGGGAAAGACTCCCCATTTCATTTTTTTATGGTGTCGACAACGACTACCCTTTTGATTGCTTTTGCAATCTCCCGTCCTGTTTACTAGTGGAAATTATGCTAAAATTCAACTAAGATCCTTTCAGATCATTCACGATCAGTTCGAGGAAAATTTAAAGGGTTTCGTCAGGGGATGATGCGTGACGTAGGGTGGGCCACATTTTCAGGGGGAAAAAAAAAAGTTTTCGGATTTGTCGGCCGGGGTCGGAAATTTTGTCGTATATGGCACAAGGTTCTGTCAAAATTTTATTTTGATCGGGTGATATTTCCCGTCCCGCAGGCGGCCAAAAATTTTCACTATTTAACAAAATTTGGGAAAATTTGGTGAACTGAGATAGGGATTAGGGAATCAAAATTTAGTACCTTCTACTCATAATTGTGTTTGTGTTAATGCTTTTTCATCTTTACAGTGCAATTAAAAGTGATTTAAGCAAGGACTGCATTAGTCATACAGAGCTGGACTGACACTGCCCACCACAACTGGGCCAGTGGCCCAGTTACCCTTCAGCGCTTGTGGTGTGAGGTGTGTGACGCTCCGCCTCCCAACTTGTGGCGCCGCGTTAGTCGTTGTTGTCCCTGCGTTCGGGATGGCCGTGCAACTGCAGCACGTTCACGCTCGGCCACCGAAGTGTGGCTTCTTGGGCAGCCCGAACCGAACCCCTGCTGGGGGAAAACAGCTTCCCAAGGAACGGGCAAGTGCTACGGCGCTTCTTCCACTTCGTCCGTGTGCAGCGGAAGTCGGTGAAAGAAGCGGTTTCCCCTCGTCACCGCGGAGGTGGCGGGGGTTTGGGAGAAAGCACGGACCCCCACGCAGAAGAAGAGCCGCTTTTGTGGAGAGGATCCTCCGGCTGACGCATCATGGCAGAACTTGGATCGGTCCAAGAAGCGGAGCGCTGAAGGTAAGAAAAATCAACAGTTGAAACTAATTGAATTAGTTCACAGAATACCTAATATAATATATTTTTTGCCCTAATTGCCATGAACTTTTAACCGTGACCTGTCTCCCATGCTGGGCCCCCCGCCTGGCTGGGGTGGATGTTGCCCGAACGATACTCTGGAATAGTATACCTGAAATTATCAGAAGCTGCGAGTCATTAAACCTTCATTCAAAAAACAACTGAAATTTCACCTCATAAACAATTACAAATTTTACCTCATCCACAATGGACTGGGGGACCGCTAGTCCCGTCCTTTCCGACCTATACGTAAACTTAAAACTTTAACTTCTATGTAGATACGACGGAGTTGGTAATATAAGTATGTCTTCCAGTTATTAGAAATTTATTTAATTTTTTTTTTTTGCATTGCACAGAAATTTATAGATGTCATCCGAATGTATATGGTGTGTGTATTGGCGTTATAAATTTAAATTTTACTATAAATTCTATATAACATTGATGTAAATATTATTTCCAATAAGTCACTGTCTAAACCTTTCACATACGTAACTTTTATCGTCACCAAATTATAATATATTTGTTTTTTGTTTATGTACTCTAATAAAGAACTAAGTTAGGTTAGGAAACTTTATTTTAGGTTTTGGTAATAAATTGTTTAAACGATCACCTACAGGACGAGCAATCTCTTTCAGTTGACGTCGAGAATCGCCGGAGTTTCTCACTGGCGCTGATGGCGCTTTTCGACATCGGGCACGCGGACGCCTTCGACCTCATCACGGTGGACGAGGATCGGCATTCCTGCTGGGCCAGCGGCCCGGATGGACCCCGTGGCATCATGCAAAGGAGTCGACCAATCCTTGGCCGACAGGGGAGCGACGGCGTCTGGAGCGCGGCGTGCTAAAGCGGTCGAGCTCACCGGAGCGTGCCACGACTGCCCCGCGCAGCTCATCGGGCTTGGGTGCAGGCGACGAAGAAGAGAACGGTGGTGACGACGGACGGGACGCGGACTTCGTTCCGAGCGCAGAATATCCGCTCAATCGGCCTGTTCCCCCAAGCGTCGCCGCACGCCGATCATGACGCCCTCGTCCCTGACCATGACCTGACCCTGGACCTGACCATGACGCCCTCGCCCTCGTGACCGGCCCTCGGGGCCGGTCACGATTTCCTCAACGTCGATCCGGGCCCAGTGGTCGGGGAGGGACGACTACACCACGGCTCGTCGGCGCGCCCGTCACCTACGGGTGGTTTAACGACTTTGCGGAGAGGGGCGTCGCCCTCATCAGCGCGTTCTGCGGCGCCATCACGCGGACGAGGAACAGCGACAGCACCTTCTGCATGAGGTCGTGGAGCGCCCCCGGGCGTTGTACCCGTGCGCGAAAAAAGGTATAGGATGGCGCGCACGGTGGATTTCGTTTTTTTTTATCATCGTCACCAGTGTAGACTCGTAGAGGTTTAATAGTGGAAACTTCGGCCGCTCTGCGGGACGGTATAAAGTTATCCGATCGGAATAAAATTTTGCACACATCCTTGTATCATTGTATCGACAAGAATTCCGACCCGGCCCAACGAATCCGAAAAAAAAATTCAAAGTGGACCACCCTAGTAGACAGCATAGTAAGGCTTGTCCTGTTGCAATTTCCATAGGTGATTTTGTTATGAAACGTTCTCCTGAACGCCAAAATAAGTTGTGTTCTAAATTTTCAGTATCTTATTCAGTCACCAGTAAAGTACATTTAAATAAATTCATACTTCTTGATCAAACTCATAATACTACAGAAGTAGTACATGTAGATAGGCTAAAGAGAGTCAAGCTGACCTCTCATGCACTGACCAAGTCCACTACATAGGTTAACATGCCTTAATGTTTCTTTCCCATGTTATTATTAGTCTTCTGTGTAATACTCTAGTATTATTAGCATTATGTTAGTATTACAATATTATTAATATTATCTTACTAGTATCTTAGTATTAAGTTTACAGTTCATAATTTTGTTATGTATTAGATGATGAAATCTTGGTTCCACGAACCAAGAAGGTTATAATGACTGTGAGGACACAGTTAGGTGTGGCCGAGCGATGTGCTGGTGGTATTAGCACATATTGTGTAGACATATTGTGTAGACTTATCAATAAGGACCTTCTTAAAAGGGATACATGTAGTAAAACCTAATTGGTAACTCAAGCGTAAATGGCTTGGCGGGCTCTGTGTTTCCCGCCAGCCGCAAAGCGTCTAGCCAGTGTGCCTGGAGACTGACGAGATCAGTCGCATTCTGTGCCCTCATTAGGATTAAATCACCAAATTACACAGGTGTTTCCTTCCCCCTTTGCAGCTGCATATAGGGAGGTCCTAGTGGGGCCAGCACAACACTGCAGTTATAGGGTTTTGGTACAAGTGGAAAATGTGGTGTCCAATAATGAAATGGCCTTAATTTTTCCTTTTCATCTATCGCTAGTGGAACTCGCCGTAAATTACCATGTCGGCGATAGTTCTCGGTTGATTAGTATCGGCGACAGTTCCCAGACTTTTATTGGTATTCTAGTGTTTGCCCATACTCCCCCTCTCCTCCAAAACAAGCTTGGGGACCTGGGGGAATGCGGGGTATTTGGCTGGGGTACAAAATATGTGTTGAAATTATAATAACAATTGACGTGAACTTGCCTTGCTATTAACCCAAGAACTACCTAAGCTGCAATGATACCCTATTTAGACACTAACTAAGGTATACTCAGCAGTGGCAGATGGGTTGATGATATGAAGGCTTGATGATTATTTGAGGGAGTGGTGGTAAGCGCTGTGGGGCGGCTCAGCAGGGCTGGTGACTGTGGTGCACGTAATGGCGGCGACTGTGGTAGGCCGACGGTAACTTTTCACAGTTCCTGGCGCGATACTATTATGGTGTGTTTAACACCTCGTCCTCGTCTTAACCGATTGATCGGTTACGGCTCACACATATTAGGGTGAGCGTGACTACACCTTAGTGTACAATCAACAGTGGCTACACCTTCATCGTGTAGGACTAATGCGTGAATGATGTCTTGACTGAAAATCCTTATCAAGACAGCTGGAGGTATACACGTGGAGCGTTCCAATAATGTTTACTCCTATACGTGGAAGTTCCTCACAATTCTTGTATTATTTTAATCCTTTGATTAATTGTGGTATTATAGGTGAATACCACCAGAATTATATTACTATATTTAATGCATCTTAATTTATACCCAAATCTATAATAATATATACATAGGTGGAATTTTTATTAGTCTCCCTTTTTGACAGGGGAGGCGTCAAATTCCACCATTCAAATTAATACCATTCTCCTTATTAGAGAGTGGTTTTATTGGATAATTTTCACAATATGCGTCGCAACTACATAGTTTTTGAGTTACGGGTGTTGTAAATTTTCCCTAGATCTAGGGAAAATAGATTGGATTTCTTCTGTGTCTGGAGACGTGTGGACCTGACAATCCTCATAAACGGAATGAGGACTGGAGTGTCGAGGCCCCCCCCCTCCTTATAGGTAAGGTTAAAAAAAAGGTTACCGGGGGGTCAAGGGGGGCGAGCCCCCAAATTAGAAGGTTAGGTTAGATTATCGGGTGATTATTGCTAGGAGGTTAGGTTACATTTGGCTAGGTTAAGAAGTTAGGTTACATTATCGGGGGGTAGAGCCCCCCGCTGTTAGGTTACATCTGCTTGAGTCAGGTTAAATTACCAGGAGGTCGAGGGGGACGGAACCCCCCCACCCCCGCTAGGAGGCTAGGTTAAATTTTCCTAGATCCAGGGAATTTTGGCTCTCCTACATAACTCCAAAAATACGCGTTTCCGACGCATTATTTGCTCCTCACCCGAAAACCCCGCATTCCCACAGCTTCCCAAACTTGTTAACCCGTAAACTGCGGATACCTGTGTGACAATATATCTGTGTACGCGGGACTTTTGCCAGAATTCTTAGTCGCTAAACAAACTTGAATGTGTATCAATGTATTCGCCATATATTTGTGCAACTGCTAAAAAAAAAAAAAAAATTTGCTAAAGTCTTGTGGTTATTCTATGATTGTACTTGCAAGATGAAGAGCGTTGAGGTTTATGGAATCCATGGTACAGCTCGTTCACAGAAAACAGGCCGCAAGGGTCTTCCTCTCTAATCTCTCTGCCCGCGATAGGGAGAGACCTGTCAGCACCTTCACCTTTCATGCTGGTCACTGGGTCACTGAGCCTATGTGTGACCCCTGGGTCATTCTCAGGTGAAGTAGAGTTGCCAGATTTCACCGGCCGAAAAATTTGCCCACCTTTTTGAATTTGGCGGCCGCCCAATTGGGCATACTCGGCCACCTCGATTTACGAATGGGTTACGTTCCTGAAAAACTGTTTGTAAATAGAAAATTCGTAAATTGAATGTATTTTTCCCATTTAACCCCATTATTTAATTTGAGATACGTTCCTACGAACAATAATCACATCCATAGAATGTCATAAACTGCTATAAAAGGCAGGAGCTCGACTTACGTGCGCTGACAAGTCAGAGAGGTTAACAGGGTGGGTTGGAGCATTGTCGAGGAGGAGCAGTGCCTTATGAGAGATGTTCTTCTGAGAGCAGTACCTCTCCACTGCAGGGCAAAAGTAATTGGTGAACCAGTCCTCAAATAAATATCTGTTGGTCCATGCCTTCTTGCTAGAACTTGCTAGAACGGTATATGACTGGTAACGTAGCCTTAACATGACCTTTTAGGGCCCGTGGGTTTTTAGAGTGATGAATTAGCAGAGGTTTCTCTAGTGTTATGGCTTTTCTGGCTTTCTTGGGCTTAGGACCACCCACACTAGCACTGGCACCATGCTTGGGAGGCATTATTCACTGAAATAATCACTGAAATGTCTGATTATACACAATAATGTTCATAAACACAGCACGACCGGTCGGAGAATATGTAAACAAACAATCTTGAGCGTCCAGGAGGGCATTGCAGGAGGAGGTTAAGGGGCTTAAGGGAGTAGTGGATGAGGGAAATGTAGGTACTGGGATGCTGGTTAGTACCATGCAGGGCGAGGTGAAGGACCTTCAGCAGAAGGTCCACAGCCTTGAGGAGGGTGTAGAGGTACGGCAGGCAGGTGTAGTTACCAGGCCGGCAAGTGGAGGTACCAGGCCCAAGGAGGGAGAGTGGCGGGTGGTAGGAAAGGGAAGCAAGCCAGGTAGTGCTGGGGCAGAAAAGTCAGGTGAGATGCCGTTGCACAACAGGTATGCTGTGCTGGGGGAGGAGGATATGGGGGTGAAGAGTAGAGGTGGAGGAGCAGCAAGCAGGGGACAGGAGTGGAAAGGGGCCTGAGGTGGTGTTGGTGGGAGACTCTCAGGTGAAGTACCTAGACCAGAACTTCTGTGAGAGGGACAGGGACAGGAGGACTAGGGTGTGCTATCCAGGGGCATCTGTGCAGGATGTTACAGATAGACTGGACAGGCTGAGGTAGGCACAGGGAAGGATGCGGTTGTGGTGGTGCACGTCGGGGGAACGACGTGGGCAAGGCGAGGTCGGAGGAGTTGGTAACTAGGTACAAGGCCCTGTTAGAGAAGGTCAAGGAGAGTGGTGGGAAAGGGGTGATTTGTGGTGTGATCCTAGGGAGTATGTGGGTCGGGAGTGGCTGTCGAGGGCCTTAAGTCTAAATAGCAAGATAGAGGAGCTGTGCAAGGGTATGGGGTTGCGGTTTGTGGACGGGTGGGACACTTTCTATGGTAAGCACTCGATGTATCCCAAGGGATGGTGTCCCCCTAAGTAAGATGGGGACAGAGGCGTACGGGGCCCAAAGTTAGAGAAGGTGTTAGGTTAGCTAGCCAGGGAACTAGGTCTACGGGGGAAAAATGGGAGGCATAGGGCTTCAAAATATAAGGGAAGACCCAAAGTGTTAGAAAAATGGAACCAAGGGAAGGGTGTAGAAAACTCTATGCGATTGGATGCTTTAATGTCAGGGGTTGGGGGGTAGGCAAATTAGAGGACATTGCCGGGGATTAAGTGAATGGGGTTTTGATGTAGTAGGCTTTCACGGAATCCACCTTGGGGAGAGGATAAATGTAAGAACAGAGGGGTATCACCTTAAAAAATAAGGTAGAAGCAAGAATCCTAGAAAAGGGGCGGGGTGGGTGTTATTGTCAGGCAGGATGCGGGTATAGATGTTGGGGAGCTAGATGTAGGAACCTGTGAGGCAAAGCGAAGATATTTTTGCTGCTAGATTAGAGTACAAAGAAGAGGAGAAAAAGGGACGATCATCTTAGTAGTCTGCAAATATGACAGTAAGGAGGAGGGGGCTAGTATAGAAAATGAAAGGAAATATAACAAGATTAGTAGATTATTGGGCAGAACACAGACAGGAACAGATAATAGTTATGGGGACATGAATGGACACATAGGTATATGGGGGAGGAGGTAAATGAATGGGATACTACTCTTAAATTTTGTTGAGGCCAATGAGTTAGAAATCCTAAATACGAAAATGGCAGAGGGTAAGTAACATGGGCAGAGAGAGGGAGGGAATCACTATAGATTATGTGCTAGTAATGAAAATGCCGGGAAAGATGGTGAAGGATATGTGGATAGATGAGGAGGGTCTGGTGATATAAATAGTGACCACAACATGATAGTCTTAAATTATACAAGTAAAAAACAAAGGAGAATGAAAGGAGAAAAATGCCAACAAAGATGGGACATTAGACAGGCAAATTGGGGAAAATTTTAGGGGGGCCTTGAAACAGGTAGTTTGGAAGGGGGAAAAGGGGGGTGGATGAAATGAACCAGAGTCTGTGGAGACAATAGATGGAATAGCTAGGAAGAGGATAGGTAAAGTGAAGCAAAGGAGCCGGGAAAAAAGTGCAATAGGTGGTGGAATAGTGAGATTAAAGGGCGAGGAAGGAAAAGAAAGGAGCAGAACAGGCACGAAAAGACCCCGAAAAAGAAGTAGATGGAGATAGAGGAAGGTTAGAATATGAGGAGGCATGGGATAGGTAAAAGGAAAAAACAGAGAAGTAAAAGCGCTTATTAGGAAGGCTAGGGCAAACATGGAGAGGAAATTGTAGAGGACTAAGGGAGAAGGGTGAGGAAGGGGGTGGGGATTGGTATACTTTTTTAGAGGAGAGGAAGACGGGGAGCAACCGTGCGTAGATAAAATTTTTAGTGGGAGACGAAGTGGTGAAAGGCCCTGAGAGTATTAAGAGGGAGATCAAGAAGTTTTGGGAGGAGGTGGGGGGCATGACTGAGCAGGTAGAATTAGGTGAAGTAAATATAGGAAGTAAAAGGAAGATAGATGAGGAATGGATGAACATTTCAGTAAGGAAGAAATAAGGAGTTACTTAAAAAAGCTGAAAAATAGGAAAGCAGCAGGCAGGGATGGTATACCAAACGAATTGTATAAAGAAAGGGGGTGAGGGTATGGGGGATGGTTGTATAGGTTTTTTAGGCAGATTTGGCAGGATAAGAGAGCCCCAAGAAATGGAAGAGGGTAGGGTTACTCTATTACACAAGGGAGGGCACAAAAGTAGAAAGCTCTTGAAAATTATCGACCAATAGCAGTAATGGATACGGTGGGAAAGATATTCAGTGGGTTACTAAATGGTAGGATTAGTGAATGTTGTGAGAGAAATAGAGTAATGGGGGAGGAACAGAATGGCTTTCGCAGGGATAGGAGAGGTGAGGACAACATGTTCGTAGTTAGTTCAGTGATAAAAAAAAATGAATAGGATGGGTGGGAAGACATACCTTGCATTCCTTGACATTGAAAAGCTTATGATAGGGTCAATAGGGGTTTGCTTTGTAGACTACTGTCTGAATTGGGATTAGTGACAGAATAGTCAGCATAATAAATAGTATGTATGAGGACACAGGGCAGTGTACAGGCTTGGGGACATAGAGACAGAGTGGGTAGGTAGTCGAAGGGGGGTTAGGCAGGGCTGCGTGTTATCACCGTTACTTTTGGGCTTATATACAGAGGAATTAGATTAGGTTGGGGAAATTTGGGCTATGGGATAAAGGGTTGGGGAGGAGAAGTGGAGCAGTTTACTATATGTGACGACATAGTTGTTCATGAGTGAGGACAGTGGAGAAACTTCAGGAGATGCTACATTAGCGCACAGTAGGGAGGGATTTGGATGAAATTAAAGTGGAAAAGTCAGGTCCCTGGTATAAATGGAGAGCAGCAGATGAGGGAAAGGAGTTGGGAAGGGAGACCTGAGGATAGGGCGCACCGAGTCATAAAATACCTGGGGATCACGGTAGAGGGGAAGGGAGCAGATAGGACGAAACGGGATAAAATAGGAAAGCAAATCAGTGGGTGGGAAGGCTTGGTAGTGTAGCAAGATGTAGGGCAAACAGGTATGAGGTAGTAAGAGGGTTGTGGAAAGGCATGGCAGTCCCGAGCCTCATGTATGGGGCAGTGTATGAGGGGACGGTAGGAGAGCTGGACAAGTTAGAGGTAGTACAGAACAGGGTAGGTAAAATTGCACTAGAGGCAAACAGGTATGTAGCCAGGGAGGCGATCAGGGGAGAGGCAGGGTGGAGTACCTTTGGGGAGAGAATGGGAAAGTCAGTGCTTAATTACAAAATCAGGCTTAGAAAAATGGATGAAAACAGGTGGGCTCGAAAAGTTTATGAGTGGATGGGAAACAGAGTAGTAATGGGATGATCAAGCAGACGGTGGGAGAGGAAGTGTGGGTTACAGGGTTTCACAGATAGGTACACCAGTCTAGTGAGGGGGAGTTAAGCGAAAGGTGAATGACCAGTTCAGGGGCAGGGCAGGGAGATGTGGAGACAGAGGAGGGAGGGTAAGAGTTCTCTGAATTGGTACAAGGGGAAGACCACACCAAAGTGTGAGGTTTTTTTATGATGGTAGTTTGGGGGAGGGGTTTTATTATTTAAAAGCAAGGACAAAATCTCTGGAGTTCAATAGTAGAACATATAGATGGGCAAACGAAGGAAGCAAGATATGTCAAATGTGTATGGGTAGACTAGATGAAACTGTAGATCACCTGGTATTAATGTGTCCAAGGTATGATGAGGAAAGAGAGTGGCTTATAGCAATAGTGGCACGGGAGGTAGGCGGGGATCAGTGGGATAGAGTGGCAGAGGGGAACATAGATGGGATAATGGAATTTCTTTTAGGTTTGAGTAGGGTACAGGACACCAATAGAAGAATCATTGAAGGGGTTAAAGTATTTCTAGAAAAGGCTTGGGTAAAAAGAGCAGAGAGTTAGGGCCTAATCCTACAAGCCCTCAGGGAGCCAGCCGGAAAATAGGCTTTGAACTGCGACTGAAAACCGTGGTTTAGCTCCCCACCTAGAAAGAAGAAGAAGTCCCCGCGTGTGGATGTGCTGAGCCAATGGTTCTGTTTACTGAACTTTTTACAATATTTAGGTGTTATAAATATTTTTACTATATGTATTAAATTTTTTTTTTTTTATTTTGTTTGAATTACGAACTTTGTTCGTAACTTCGAATTATTCGGGGTGTAAAACCGAATTTTGGGACAAAATAATTTTGTTGTATCTTCGAAAATATTCGTAAATAGTGTGTTCGTAAAATCGCGGTATGAGTGTACTCGCGTTTTCCTAGTGAGTGACCCAAACGGGATAGCCGCGCTTGTAGGGGGTTTACTAGGCATTTGCTCACATTAGGTGAAGGAGTATTTGGGGTCTTATCCTAAGCATTTTGTGCCCGGGGCTGAATCCCAAAATCGTAGTTGGGTCACTCGTTAGCGGTAAGTTTTTTGCGCAAATTTTCAATTTGGCAATTTGGCAAAAAAATTGGCAATTACAAATTGCAGAAGAGAAACCGACGTCGTAGAGACCTCGTTTTGGACTCAAATTGAGCTTATTAAGAGTGCATTAAAATGTTATTTAGTACCTCCGTGGTTGTATCTGTTCGCATTACTGAACTATAATGGAAATTAGAGATAAGTGGAAAAAAATGGAAAAAAAATATAAAAGGAATAAATTTTTGGGCCCTTTAAATTTCACATCAAAAGTCATGAAATGTTTCTGGCTGTATCTGTTCTCATAAAGGCACTACCGTCTGATTAATAGAAAATGGTAACTTTTCTCTGACTGTCCCTCATGGTCGTATTTATGACATACGGTAATGAAATTTCGCAAATAAATGTAAAATTTCATTGGATGTGTGTCCGCAGATTTTGGCCCGGGAAAACCCCGTCAACCGCGGAATTGAGGGACACATAATCCTCACAAGTGCACTCCCAGCTCTCAAGTTCCTTCCGGGACAATGGAGAGCGCCGAAAAAATTCGCCGTCCAGGAGGGTTTGCAGAGGATGGAAGACTGGATTCCTTCAAGAAAGCCTCGAGATCCTTGCACCCAAGCTGCAGATCCTGAGGTCAGCGGGATCAAGACGACAGTCCCTTGAGCAAGTTCTCCATGACGTACGTCAAGATGGTCCCCTGCTTTTGAACTACACCAGGGCTGTGCGGACAGGAGACTGGGCGCTGCACCTGAAGACGTTGGAGGAGTTCGGACCGTTCTTCTTCGCCATGAATCGAAGCTCCTACGCCCGGTTTGTCCCGGTTTACGTGGCCCATGATGCAGGACCTCCGCCTCAAGAATCCAAGAGCGTGGACGTACTTGGAGAAACACTGGTCGTCCGTAAGTCGTTGGTACCTTTCACGTCCCCTTTGGGTGCGACCATGCCTTGGAACGGTGAACCGGACTCTGAAAGGTGACGGTGGGCTTGTAGGGATCACGAAAAATCCCTCGACGAGGACCCAAGTTCTCTTGATCCAAGACGAACTCTTGGCAATCAAGGCCAAATCATTCGGAAGTTCTGCTACGGCATCAAGCACCACAAGGGCAGCCCAGCGGTCACGGAAGAAGACACACGAGATGACCAAAGAGGTTGCTGGTCTCTTCGCCAGCATAACCCCTTCACTCGCGAGAAAGCCCCAACTCACCACCGTCCTTTCCCGCAAGGTTGTTCCAGATAAGATGGTGGACGCACTGACAAGAATCGAGGAGACTGGCAAGGAAGCTCTCTTGAAGTACGAAGAGGAAGGATCAGGACTGCGCAGCAAAGTTTCCATGGGAGGTCCTGCATCGTCAGCCTACCAATACATTCAAAACGCTGGGCAAGAAGCCAAAGTTTCAAACGGAGGGAAGCAGGTGATTGTCACGGGATCCTCAGACTTCACTCGGCGCCCGCTGCTCGCCCTCCAACTCGACAGCAGTCTGGACCTTCGCACCATCATCTCCAACTATGAGCTCTCCCTGTTCCTCTTGCCCTCTTTTACGACCCAAGGCCACCCGCGGGTCACGGGCAAAAAGTGCCCTTCTCAGGGTTCTGGAGAAGATGAACGCGGCGGTTCTCCACGGCCTCGCAAACCCCTTCATCCTCTGCGTGCTTGGTCCTCGACGGGATGGCTATTCTTCAGCAGCCCCCCCCGTTTCCGGCTCCCGCAAACTTTTAAGGGCCTGGTTGGATCCCTACTGCAGAGAGTTGCCCAACTGGGTGTTGGCTACGGGGAGTTTCACCTTGTCTTTGACAGGTACGACATCGGCGCGTCCTCAAAGAAAAGACGAGGGAACAGCGAGCCCGAGGTGGAGGATACGATATCGACATCCAAGCAGCGACAAGGATCAAAGCTGGGAAAGACCATGGCTAACATCTTGTCCACCAAAAAACAACAAGACTGCTATGACCTCTCTCATTGCCTCCCAAATCCAGCACCATTTATGGGGGTTACGCGTCGTCCCGCGCGTGGCGCGACAAAGCCGTGGCAACTTCTGGACCGGACGGAGCCAAGTTCGCTTCAGAACAAAGGAAGCGGACACTAAGTTTATATATCATCTCTCCATGCTCGACAAAGATGTGGAGGCAACCGTAGTTTCTCCGGACACTGACGTCCTCGTCCTCCTCCTCCGACACTTCCCCAAGATACCTCCCACAACGTGCCTCCCGCTTGGCAAGACGACTTTCAACGTTCAGCTCTCCACGATGAACTGGGCTCTCACGCGGATGTGATCACGTCCTTCCATGCTCTGACTGGTTGCGACACCACTTGCGCCCTTTCAGGAAAGGCAAGTTTCAAGCTTGGCCTGTGTTCCAGGCGGCCGGGCCAGGCAACCCTCGACGCTTTGGGTACACTCCGTAAGCCCTGGTCCGCTGACGCAAGAGAGCCTGGACGTGCTGTGCCCATTCGTGAGCAGAATTTACGGATATACTGTACCTGCTCTCTGCCGCAGGCGAGGTGGACGGCACTTCAGAAGAAGAAGGTTGGAGCAGCACTGGCCCCTCCGACAGTCAAACCCCCACCACCCAGCACATTATGCGAGCCCAGCTACAGGCCCTCGTCTGGGAGGGGCTGTGAAGAAGGAGTTGGTGACCCTCGACCCGACCAAGTACGGCTACGGACCAAACCTGGGCGCCTATCCCTTCCACCCTGCCTCCCGCCCCGCAAAGTATCATGGATGGGATGGGAGTGCGGATGCAAGACGAACTGCTCGACCAATCGCTGCCGCTGTCAACCCCCTGCAGACTCCCTTTTTCGGAGCTTTGCGATTGCTCCCCGAGATGTGCATCAACAACGAGGAAGATGGGCATGAGGACGTCGATGGGGTAGACGACTAGATATTCGATTTTTTTCAACTTGTGAACGCTCGCTATCGCAAGTAAGGGATTTTTGTGTTCTTAATTGTTATTTCCAAAATACGCGGAGGAGACTCGGTTTCGTTGTTTGAAATTTTTTGTTCTGGATTAATACTCGGGTCACTTCGGGCGGAAAAAGGCTTTCGCTTCACCTTAGGTGAAGGAAGTATTTTGAGGGTCTTATCCTAAGCATTTTCAGTTGAAATACCCTGTTCTAAAAGCAATAATTGTACCCACCCTTGCACAAATTCGTTAATTTAAATGTGTCCCTAAGAACAATTTTTTGTTATTTTACTTTTTTACTAATTAAAATTTAGTTTTTAATTATTAAAACTCAGGGGTTTAAGGCCAAAATTATTCCTTTTAAAATTTTTTTCCCAATTTTTTTCCACTTATCCTCTAATTTCCATATAGATCAGTAATCCGAACAGATACAACCCGGAGTATCAATAACATTTTATGCACTCTTAAAAAGCTTCAATTTGAGTCCAAAACGAGGTCTCTACGACGTCTGGTTCCATTCTTTCAATTTTTAATTGCCAATTTTATTGCCAAATTGCCAAATTGCAAATTGCGCGAAAACTTACCGCTAACGAGTGACCCAACTACGATTTTCGGATTCAGCGGCACAAAATGCTTAGGATAAGACCCTCAAAATACTTCCTTCACCTAAGGTGAAGCGAAAGCCTTTTTTCCGCCCTAAGTGACCCGACTATTACGGGTTAAGGGGAAGGGAGAGTATGGGCAAATACTAGAAGTTTACCCTTTTATTGCACCACTTGTCACATTCCGTGCTAAAAATAGTTGCAAATACCTACTCCTACTCAATTTCCGCAAAAAAATGAAAATATATATGTATATATATTCCAGATTTTACCCATGTTTCTTGGTGCGTTTCAAAGATTGCGTAACGCTTTTTCTGGTCTTCTGACTCCTTGTCACGCCTTGTAACACGTGCAGACCCCTTGTAAATGATGACACCAGCTTGTACCCGTCACCCAATGGACCCATTTACTCACACCTAAAACACGGAGTATTATAAAGCTTTGGGTGCAATATAGGCTACATATCACTGTACTCATATTCTTTTTGCTGAGAAATGCACCATAAATGAAATATATGGCCTTTTTGGGGCCAAAATATCACAACACGGCGGAACGCGCTGTGATTGGTTGTGACGTAGTAACTGCAGACTCAGATCTCGCCTGATCAGCTGATCGGCTTGTTTTGGCTCAGCAAACCGCAAATTATAGTTTTATTTTACTAAACCCAACTAACTTGCATTACCCCTACTACCGCAAGATGACCAGTAATCCTCCTTCAAGTGATGTAGTAGGTATTCACTGTGTTTGTGAATATGTAAGTTGTAGTTTATAAGGAAAAAGTGGATAGACAGAGCAAAGTGGCCCGTGACACCAGACAAGTGATGACTTCTGGGATCGGCATTCCTTATAGGGAGCTTAAATGAACCCGCAATGACATGTACAGCTAGACAGATAGACGACTCATAGAGGAACAGGTAGAAATGTATGGTTAGTAAAGGTGTAGTGGTGAGTAGAGTGACGAAGGGTGTATGTTTTGCTTATGTGGGGAAAGAAAGCCATACATTTCTACCTGTTCCTCTATGAGTTCGTCTATCTGTCTAGCTTTACATGTCATTGCAGGTTCATTTAAGCTCCCTATAAGGAATGCCGATCCCAGAAGTCGTCACTTGTCAGGTGGTCACGGCCACTTATCTCTGTCTATCCACTTTTTCCTTGTAAACTACAACTTTACATATTCACAAACACAGTTTAATACCTACTACATCACTTGAAGGAGGATTACTGGTTATCTTGCGGTAGTAGGGGTAATGCAAGTTGGTGTATTAGTAGGTAATACATAATAGTAGCGGCTGCTTACAGCTGTTTTGCTCTGTTGTCCCAAGCTAGTGACGTCACAACATGGCGCCAGTCGTTTTAGAGCGATACATTTTCCTGTACTTAAATTGGCTGTATCATCAAAAATACTGTTCCATAGAAAAACACATTGCCCCTATATGGGGCTTGAAGATTCAAATCAACCCTTTTACCTAAAGTTAGAGTAAATGGGTCCTTTTAGTAAGTTTCCTTTTTTTTTTAAATCAATAATTGAAGTAGCCTAAATACCTGGGTAAATATCAGTTTCAACCAAATACCCCCTATTGCCCAAATACTCTCCTGACAACTTGGGGGGCCGCCCCCCCCAGCCCCCCCGGTAACCTAACAAAACTACTTAACCTGGCATTGATTACGAAAACCTAACTTCACGGGGTGGGTTCGCCCCCCCCCCAGAAACACTTATTTCAGCTAGAAATGCGGGTTAGGTTAACGAGGGTCTCTGATAAATAGGGTACCGCTTCATGGGGCCCATGTTAACGCTACTGGGCGCCACTTGCGCCGGGGCCTTCCTTTCATCTAGACCCGGGAAGTTTCAAGGCATGACCCCCAGTATATCTTTTTTATACTTGTAAAAGGGATATCTGTTATCTTGGGAAAAATGTTTGTTCTATAGATTATCACATAAAACACAGAAAAACACATTAAATAAAAGGTCATTTGAACGAAAAATATCATGAATTTAAAATTTCACTTAAACGCGTGTCATGTAAAATTTGTGGGACAACATTTACATGGAAGATATCAATAAACTAAATTTTATTTCTTTCCATGATATTTTAGTTTTTTTTGATAAATGAGTAGTACCTGGCAAAAATTTCGTAACTAAATAAATCGCCACGCCCCGGGCCCCTCTCTCTCTCTCTTCTCTTCTCTTTCCCTTTCTCTTTTTTCCGTGAACCGAGAGATAATGATTACCAAACTTTTTTTCTATTAATTTATATATTATAATAGAAAATATTTGCTAAAACATTCTCTCTCTCCCCTTTTTTTTCTCTCTTTCCGGAGAGAGAGAGAGCGGCGGTGTGGCGATTTTTTTTAGGGAACCTAAAATTTTTGCATGGTACTCTGCTTTACAAAAAAACGAATATATCAATGGAAAGCTAATAAAATTCAGCTTCTATTGATTCTTCCCTTAATATGTTGTTCAAAATTTTTTCTGGTGAAGCTTTAAATGAATTTTAATTCATCATATTTCTTTAGTCTCTAAAGACCTTTTTTTTAATGTGTTTTACTGTTTTTTTTGTGATAATCTTATAGAACAAAAATTTCCCCAAGATAACAGTATATCCTTTATACATGTTACCATGATATACTGCGGGGTCTGCCTTGATATCTTCCCCGGGTCTAGAGTGAAAAGGAGAGGCCCTGGCGCTAAGATGGCGCCCACAAATTGAGTTTGCCCACTATCTATAAAGGCGAATTTTGGTGAAAAAGCCGTAAGAAGCCGGCTTTTGCAGCTTGCGTTTCTGTTATGGCGGGGCCCTTTAAAAGCCGGCTTCTTAGGGATTGGCCCAGCTGGTCAAGCCGGAAGAAGCTGGAAGAAGCGAGAGCCAGGGCTCGCTTTTCCACGGCTTCCCTTTCCCCCTTGTTGCCGTGACGTCAAGATACCCAAAAATATGGCGGGGAGGGCAGAGATTCTCAGACCAGTGAGTATCGTCGTAGAAATACTGTAATTACAGATAACAGGACAAAATTAAAAACATAGATGTACATTCAGAAGCATGGACATACCTTTTAAAACCACGAACAAGAATATACAAGGTTTTAAAGACACGACAGGACAACTTTAAAACTGGGGAAAGAATGTCATGTTTTATCAGGCTGACGATAGTCCCCTAGCAGCGACGTTGTAGTTTTTGCTGAATTTCGCTGATAATATGGCACAAATTAGCCTGATTTGTACATTTAGTAGCAAGGGCTTACTATCGGCCACACTAATAGAGCTAAAATGGAATGACATGGTGATGGAGAGCGTCGTCTGGTGAAATAACTTTCTCGAGTCTTTTAACATTAACACAAGACGTTGTTTTTCTAATTTTACTAATTATGCAATCAAAAGCAACCGGAAACGTTTTCGCTGATTCATTATGCTCCAATTTTGGTTCTTAGAGATTTCTCACACTTGTTGCGAACGTGAAAATGTTGGAACTCTCGCCGACGGGGACGAGGTACCATAAACCTTCACCATCATCCGAATTCCCACACAAAACATTGCAAGATATCTTAACCCTAGAACGCTTTAAAATTTTGTTTTTTTAACATGATCCTAAACAAGGGGAACGCGTACCCGAAACTTGGAAAAGAAAAAAAATACTATATATGAATTATTAAAAAACATATCTTTTTGTACTTCAAAATTTATTAATTACAAATTAACATTAGAACATTTTAAATNACTGGGTAAATACAACAAAACACACACACACACCACACCCCCCACCACACACACACACACACACAACACACACACACACACACACACAAAAACACACACACACACACACAACACCACCACACCACCCCCAAACACACACCACCACACACACACAACAAACCACAACACACACACACACACAAACACACACACACACACACACACACACACACACACCACACACACACACATGCAAAATACATACATGCATAAAAAACAGACCTACCAACAGACAACCAATCAATCATTGGGGACATACGCCGGGGGGGTGCCTCGCCTCGCCCACCCTACGACGCCACTCCCGGGGGTCACCACGCGCAAGTTCCCATGCAGGCTCCTTTCCCATATCAAGCAGCTCTCGACAAGATACATCAACTTGCCCCAGCCACGAGCCTTGTGGGCGCCCCCTTGGCCTCCTCCACACCGGATTGTCTCTTACAGATACAACCCGGTGGGAGGGATCAGTTTCAGGGTAGCGTGCCACATGCCCATATTGCCGAAGTTGGCGCTGACGGACTATGCAGGTAATAGGCCTCGATTCAGTCTCACGGTGGAATTGCTGATTTGACATGTAATCATCCCAGCGATACTCCATGATTCTGCAAAGACACTTATTAGTAATGGCATCGATTTGCCTCTTCAAGTCGCTATTTAGTGTCCATGCCTAACATCCATAGAGTAAAACAGGGATCACAAGTGACTTGAAGATCCGGATCTTTTTCCTTCTGCACAGGTACAAACAACACCAATCCCTCGTGTTGAGGAGCGAGTCTATAACACCGTGGGCTATGCCAATCCGCCATAAGACTTCTTGACGTAATCCGCCGTCATTCTGGACTGCGCTACCTAGGTATGTAATTTTTTTCAAGATCTCAATGTCCTCGCCGCACGCATGAACATACTGTACTGTTTCATCTAATAAGCTTCCAAACACCTGGAGCTTGGTGTTGAGCCAGGAGACCGCAAGTCCCAAAGACTTTACCTCCTCATTTTGCAACGCCTCGAGAGCCATCTCCAGAACACTGAACGATTCAGCAAAGATTATTCCATCAAAGGCAAAACCAAGATCAGTGATCTTGGTTTTACCGAGGGATGCTCCACACTCACTTTGGTCCACAACTCTGCCCAATACCCAGTCAATACAAGTTTTGAAAAGTGATGGGGCAAAGACGCACCCTTGCCTTACTCCTGCATTCACAAGAAAAAAGCTGTATACTCCTCCCCTATACTTCACAGCACTCTCAGTCCCAGAGTACAGGCCAGTCAAGCAGACCAACAGTCCTTGCAGGAATCCCGGGAAGCCGCAGAAGATCCAAAAGTGACTTACGATGCACCGAGTCAAGCGCCTTCCTGAGATCAGCATAGGCTGCAAGCAGCCCCTGTCGAAACTTACGTCAGCGTTTCACCAGGACATGAAGCGCTATGATACGGTCAGTTGTTGACTTACCAGGCGTGAACCCAGACTGCTGAGGTCTCTGATACTTCAGCAGATTATTGCGGCTCCGTGTCAGCAATGGGCAAGCACCTTGCCTGGTACGCTGAGCAGTGTAATACCGCGGTAATTGTTGCAGTCCTGACGGCCCCTCTTTCCCTTTCCAGATAGGGACGACCAGCCCCCTTTTCCAGGCAGTCAGTTAGTTGGTTTAACCAACAGACAGAAAAAGATAGAAATATGAAAAAAAGTACTCTCTCAAAAAAGAGAAAGAAATACTTGTGGTAATAAAAATCCCTGAAAATATGACTTTACAGAATAACTAATGATTTACAGAATGACTAAAAACTGTCTGCCTGGTTATCTGCCTGCCTGTCTCCCCAAGTGCCTAACTGACTGAATAATTAATAAATGACAAAAAAATGGTAAGTGGCATAATTCACTAACTGTGTGGCTACCAGTATACTGATGGAATATTAAAATAGCCAGCCTCTCTCTCTCTC
Organism: Chionoecetes opilio; assembly: GCA_016584305.1. Taxonomy (NCBI): domain Eukaryota; kingdom Metazoa; phylum Arthropoda; class Malacostraca; order Decapoda; family Majidae; genus Chionoecetes; species Chionoecetes opilio. The sequence continues at coordinate 21,066 of JACEEZ010004377.1, read as the reverse complement.
TCTCTCTCTCTCTCTCTCTTCTCTCCCCTCTCCCCTCTCTCCCCTGCTTCTCTCTCTCCCCCCGTCCCTTTTTCTCTCTCTCTCCTCCTCCTCTCTCCTCTCTCTCCTCTCTCTCCTCTCCTTCCTCTCTCTCCCTCTCTCTCTCTTCTCTCTCTTCTCCTCTCTCTCTCTCTCTCTCTCGACTCCTCCCCTCTCTCTTTCTCTCTCCCTCTCTCTCTCTTTCTCTCTTTTCTCATCTTCTCTCTCTCTCTCGTCTCTCTCTCTCTCTCTCTCTCTCTCTCTCTTTCTTTTCTCTCTCTCTCTCTCTCTCTCTCTCTCTCTCTCTCTCTCTCTCTCTCTCTCTCCCCTCTCTCTCTCTCTCTCTCTCTCTTCTCTCTCTCTCCCCTCTCTCTCTCTCTCTCTCTCTCTCCTCTCTCTCTCCCTCCCCTCCCTCCGTATCTTTTCCCTTATTCACTGAAACCCTTTTCCACCTTTTTCTTCCTACCTCATTCTCTCCTTCTCCATCCACTCACTGACTAACAACCATATTTCACTGCCGCGAGTAAATGGCCGCCCATCCACCCAGGCATCAAAGGAGCGAGGAGAGACAACCACTTCACGCAAAAATGCTGATAAGGACTAGACAAGGCAGTTGTGAGAATTGAGAGAGAGAGAGAGAGGAGAAGAGAAGAGAGAGAAGAGAGAAGAGAGAGAGAGAGAGAGAGAGAAGAGAGAGAGAGAGAGAGAGAGAGAGAGAGAGAGAGAGAGGAGAGAGAAGAGAGAGAGAGAAAAGAGAGAGAGATATAAGAGAGAGAGAGAGGATAATAGAGAGAGAGATAAAAGAGAGAGAGATAATAGAGAGAGAATAAGAGAGAGGAGAGAGAGAGAGAGAGAGAGAGAGAGAGAGAGAGAAGAGGGGGGTAACACACAAACACACGATGTCGACATAAAAGCTCGAAATTATTAATATAAACTGCACGTACTTAAACTACGACAAAAATTAATTGTCATCCCTCCTTTTTTGTATCAGAAGTTTTACTGTCTGGGCCCTGATAATTAGGGGAAATTTCTCGAGAATAAAAAAATTCCCCTTTTTTAAATCGATAGTTTGTCATTGGGGAGCTGTGTGTTAGTTTTCCCTCTATCATTTTCCAATACAAATTTTTACTATCAAGTCCTTGATTTTTGTTCATAGCGGATTCAAAAATTTGCATTCACATTTTACTTTTTTACTTTTCCCCGCAATTTTTTTCATTATTTTCATTAACCTTTTCTTTTTTTTTCAATTCTCTCATCTTTCATTTGCCCTGCTACTAGACTTCAAACATTTTATCTTTCATCATATTTGCGGTTCTTGGGCAAACATGCACTTTTTTTCCTTTTTTTCTTGCAAGAGCTCATCCCCCTCTCCCTTTGTTTTCTTGTACGTCTTTTTCTTCATTGCCATTTTTGTCAATTTTGCCCCGTTTTAAATTTTGTTTCGTCCCGCTGTCATCGTCTTCGTCTGTCTTTCGTTCTCGTCCCTCACATGCGCCCCTAAAAATTTATTTTTTTTTATATACACTTCCATCTCCCTAAGTCAATCAATGATGATGTCCTTAATAATATAATTGGGAGATGGTTTTTGGGTGTAATACTCACTTTCAAAGGGAACAACATAAAAAATAACCCAAAGCGTCTGTAGAATAATGTGGCCCTCGGGGGGGTTTTTAAAGGGTTTATAAGTTTACAATAGGTTAACAAAAAATCATCAATTGGGAATTAAAAAAAAAAGACAAAGTAAAACATGAAAAATTGACAAATTTACCCCCAGAAAAAAATAGTTGTAAAATAGATAAAAAAACAAAACAGAATGAATAAGAATATAACTTGCACTTCGTTTAATACTATTTACGAAAAAAGAAAAAATTGTACAGTATTAAATATTTTTTTTCCCCACATTCAGTCTGACGTTTCATATTATTTTTTTCCCTTTTGTTAATGGGAAAATTTTTTTTCGCTAATTTTTCATCATCAACATATTTTTTTACACGATTCCGTCGGGGATTTTTGGTACTTAATTTCGAGAACGGAAGGAGGGGGGAAAAGGAGAATACATATGAATCATAGGAATAACAGACACCAGGAACCATTGGGCTATAACGAGGGTATTGCTGAGCTACATATACTAAATATAATACATGTAAAAGAAGTTTGGAAAAAGGGTACCAGTCCCCAATGAAGATAGGAACATGGGAAATTTTAGTGAAGAATGATTGGATATGAAGTATGCTAACACAAACCCCCTAAAAATAATCGATCCGTGGGACTTAAATAAATTCGCAAGAATATCAAAACCCATTTATTTTTTTCCCAGTGCGCTCAATTTTTTTTTAAATGAAGTGTTTGGGTGTGGCTTCGACAAACATTTTCCCCCGGGGTAGTTTTTTCCCATCGATCAAAAACTTTTAACCATTGAAATATTTTTTTAAACAGAGACCCTTGATGAAACTTTAAAAACCATTCATTTTTAAAAAAAAACCGGGTTGTTTTTTGGGTTGTCACGTGGGGGAAAAAATTTTTCGAAAAAAGGTTCTTTTGTTTAATGACTTTCAAATTTCCTTTTTAAGGATTTTAAAAAGGGTTTTTTCTATAAAAAGTTCCCACGGATTCAATGATCCTTTAACCCGCTGGCTGGGGGCAACCCTTCCAAAAGGGCCCTCTGCTGGGGCCGATTTTGCGGAAAGGGCCTTCCGGGAAAAGTCCCAATTTTCAATTTACATACGAAAACTGGGGCCAACTTTCCCGTGGGGAAGTTAAAAACTGGTCACATATACGCCTTGATGCCCACCCCTCGATAACACACACCACCAGCTGCCAACTACGTTTGTCCCCACAGAAATTAACCCCCCTTTGGGGTTTTTTTCCCAAGATCTTGGGTTTTTGGGCCCTTTGGCGTTGGGATTTTTTTTGTCTATTTTGGGGACTTTTGGAGGGATTATTAAAATTTTTCTCCAAAAAGGTTTTATCTCAAGGTCCCGGAAAAAAACAAATTTTCTATGCTTACCTTGAGAAAAAATACTGGATTAAATAGTGAAAAAACCTCTAAAAAATCTTGGGAAAAAACCCAAAGAGTGGCCCCCTGATCCCCCTCAGAGCCCTTGGGCCCCCAGGGGTTTGGGCCTTTTCCCCGCCCCAGATTTTTCAACTCCCACCACAACCACACCACAGCCCATATTTTTTTGGGGTTAAAAATAGATATTTTTGCCGGATGTGGATTTTTACAAATTTGGGAATTTGAGGGTGTTTTTCCCTTTCCAATTCTGAAAGGTCACTGGGATTACTCACATTCCCGAACTGGGGCACAAAAAAAAAAATCTTTGCCCCCCCGCGTTCCCCGGGGTTTTAAGGAAAACATTTAAGATTCCGCATTTCTCTCTTCAAAAAGATGAATTCGCAAGAGGAATTAGTTTGGCCTGCTCTTTCTTTGAATGATTCCAATTTGGTTTGATTTTTTACAAAAACAAGGCAAACCAGAAATTGAACGGTTTTCCCAAAGGGGCGGCCAACCAAAGACGTGTAAAAGGTGTTTTTTACTTTCGAATTTTTATGTTAAAAAAGCTGCTTTTGGTGAACCCAAACATCATATTCCCCTTTTTTCGGGCACCCCCAGGCAATCCCGGGACGGGTTTTTAAAGGGTTTTAAAAACTAATGATAAAACAACAAACCCTTTTTTTTGCGGTATTTCAGCTAGGGATTTTATTTTGCATTTTATATTTAAAATTTTTTGAGGTTAGGGTTGCCTATATGCATTATTTTAAACTTTTAAACCCAAAATTTGAATTTGTATACCCTTTGTCACCCCAAAATTTTGATATTTTGTCTAAAATCACGGGGTATGAGTACGCATTTTTCCCTCTAGTATATCCCCTTTTACCCCCCAAATTTTGGTGTCTTTAAAGCAAATTTCGATATTTTAGATTCAAGTCCGGGGGGTCCAAATCATTGATTATATCGAAAAAAAGTAGGACCAACCAGCGACCGACCCCTGAGGCACCCCCATTTAGTAACATCAAACCCAAATCACGGGCTTCGCTTTTTATTACTACCCGCGGGTTTACGTTTTGGGAAAGGCCAATCGCCAACCAAAAGAACATAACTGTTTTTTTTAAAAACCATGCGCCCTTTTAGTTTGCCCAAATTTTCGCTTTTGGGGAAACTGATCAAAGGTTTTTCTGAAAATCAAGGTATATTATATCCAAGGGAATCTTAGCGTCCCAGTTTGAATAAATGACATTGAAAAAATCGATTTGGGTTTGTTAAGCGGATTCTTTTTCAAAAAAACCATCGGGAGTTTAATAATAGTTATTTTCATCGAGATAAGACACTATTCTACCCCGAAATTTTTCCCTCAAAATTTTAAATAATCACGGGACTTTAAAAACAAATTGGGCGAAAATTTATTTAAAAAAGGCTCTTACCCCCCTTTTTGAATTTTCGGTGAAACTTTTCCCAAATTTTTCAATACTTGGAACTTTTTTTGTCCTTTAGCGATAAAATTGAAAATGTTTTTAAGGGGAGCGAAAGTTACGGTGACATTCGCAAAAAATTTTTGGGCAAGATTTCGTCCACCCCCTTTTGGGTGGCATTTTAAAATTGATTTTTTTTTTTTAAAATGCGTGCGGGTGGTTTTCGGGTTTCCCAATTCCGAAAAAAATAACGAAATGAAAAATTTTTTTTAAAAAATATTAATTTTAAAAAAAGGTCGCGAATCGGGGTAAAATTTGGGAGTTTTTGGGGGGCCCAAATTTCAAGATTATCAAATTCGTTTTTGACGTTGGGTTAAACTATAATTGGATGATTAAAAGACTTTTTCTTAGTCCATTTTCATATTGTTTTTTTGGTATTTCACTCATTTTTTGGTAAACACCGGGAAATTCGGGTTTCTACTCCAGGTCCCCCCCCCTTGCAGAGTATTACCCCCTCATGGGGGGGGGGGGGGGGACATGGGCGGGGGGCCCACCCCCTTTCTTTCCCCCTTGGGTTTACATTTCGCAGTCGATTTTCGGGGGGGGGGGGGGGGGGGGGTCGGGGTACCGCTTCCGGTGGTCCTCAACCCTCAGGGGGGAAACCGGCGCTGTTCCTCGTCCTTGGTGAGGGCCGGGTTTTGTAGGCCTGCATCAGCGCCAAAAAGGGCGCTCGGCAAAGGTCTTTCACCACCCGCAGCCCCCCGGACTACACGAGGGGCGGCTTGGTAGCTGCTGTCCTCCTCCCAGTGGGCGGGAAACCCTTTGGGTTGAGGAACCCCCCCCTCCAGGTCGGGGATCTTGAAGAGCTGTTTGGGGACGACGGCGTGACAAAAGCTGCCCCGTTTTGGTCGCGAGAGAGGCGCTCTTGAGGGCCCCCTGGGGATTGGGGGGCGGGTCCTCGTCCTCCTCCTCCCCCCCTCCTCCCAAGGGCCCTAGGGCCTGGCCCCAGGGTTTCTCGCTTGACCCGGGGGGGAAAGGTGGGGGGTGGGAAGAGTGCCAGAGCCCCGCCGCTCGCTCAAGTCCCAACAGGGGGGCGGCCAAAAGCCCGGGGACGGGTCGCCTTCGACAGCTCCTTGTCGGGGTAGGCGCGGGGCGTTCACGAAGCCAGGGCCAGCGCCGGCGCAGGCCCGCGGCCCATGGAGTCCGGGAAACCCGGGGGCGGCGTACGTGCGGGCGCCCAACAGGCCCCAAACGCCTGATGCCCTGGGGCCCCGGCTGCCCTCAGCCGGAACTGCTCCCTGAAGGAAAGGGCCCCTTTACGCGTAGATTGCCCTTTGCCATCCACCTGGCCCCGGTTGGGGCGGTCCGGGGGGGGAGAAGGGATGCCGCGGGTTCGGAACTCCGCCGAGAGCAAAATTTCGCAGAGCTCCCGAAGTTCCCGGTAGTCGGCCCGGGGCTGGGCGGGGGCAGGAAGCGGCGGAAATTGCCAGCAGCTCGTCCCGCTCCGGAAAGTCATCGGCGGTGAACGGCTCCGGCCCTGGTCCTGGGCGATGAAATCCCAACCCCCCTTGGGAACCCCTTTAACCGCTGGATGTCCCCCCCGGGGCCCCCGAGACTCCAAGGAGGTGGAGAAGGGCCCTTTTCCAAAAGGGCCAGCTCGGGGGACGTGGTGCCGGCCCGGGCCCGGTGGGGGGACGGGCCGATCCAAACTTTTGCTCGATGAGGGTACAAGCCCCCCTTCAAACCCGCCCCCTGTTCACCGCCGTGGTGTCGAAGTGAGGACCGCGGACCCGCTCCTCCAGCCCCCCAGTCCTCCAGCGCTGTGAGCACGCCTGAGCGGGGAGTCCCGTGCTCGGCCGGAAAGGGGCTTTTGGGGAAAGGTGAGGGGCTTGACCACTTTCCCCCCCCCGGCACCAAGGCCCGGGGGCCGGGCGACGCTCCCCCCCCCGCCCTCGCTTTCCGGGACGATTTTTTCCGTTTCCCCGTGGACGATGGGGAACGGCTCGGGGGTTTAACCGGCCTTGATCTTTTTGGTAGCCTCCTCTCGGGAAATTTATCCGAGCGCGCCTGAAGGATTCGGGGGTTCACACCAGCTCGGGGGGGTCGGTCCTAAGTTCCCTGCTTTCAGCTGACAAACCCCGTGAAAACCCCATTGCGGTTGGACAAAATTGGTCCGGTCGAGGGCGGGGGCCAGTTCACTGTTGAGGAAAGGACTTTCGCACGCTCGCCCCATGCGCTTCGGGGTATGTCCACGTTGAGGGGGGTTTTCGTCTCGCCATCGTTTAAGACGTTCCCTTCGTGTTCGCGCCGCAACGGCCGGGAGGACTGTTTCCGGGACTGGGGGTGGAGTCGGAAGAACGGGCCCCCGGAAAAACTGCCCCAAAGCACAAACCGGACCCTTTAAGCTCAAGGGACACTTTCGCCTCCGCTTCCAGCCCGCCGGCGATTCGTTTGGGTCCAACTTTTCCCCGGGGCCTTCTTTCCCCTTTGACACAAGGGGCCCTGTCTCGGAACCGAGAGAACCGCGGGGGTCGTCCTCCCTTTGGGCCAGCCCGGAAAGGGCCCGGGCCTCTTTCCCCGTGAGGAGTGTAACGCATCTTGGTGCGGATTTTCGAAGAGGCGACGCAGGGGTTTCGACGAATGCCTCTTCCCTCCCCCCCTGGGTCGGCCCCCGCTTCCCACTTGCTCTTTTCAAGGAGACCCACTCATCGTAAGTCGGATGAGTTTGTCCCCGCGCCCGGTTTGGGGTGCCTGGACTGGGGAAAGCGTGGGCCCGGGGCCCCGAATGCCCAGGGACCTCATCGATCACCTTGGCCGCCCGGGGTTTTTTCTCCCTGTTCAGTTTTCCCAAAAGAAGGGGGCAGGAAAAGACGGGGAAACTTGTTTCCCCGTGGGGGAAATCGGCTTTCCCCTTTAAATTTTGTTCATTGGACTATGTACAAGGGAACATCTTTTTTTGACCCAGTCGTCGCCCTCGCAACTCTGGGGGAAAAAGGAGAGGGGGGGAAGGGTTTTTTTTAGTCAATTTTAAAAAAAAATTTTTGTTAAAGCGGTTTAAAAAGAAAAACATGTCAAATGGATTTAGGAAGGGTTGGGAAATTTCCCGAGGAAAAAAGCCCCTTTCTGGGGAAAAAAAATGTAAAAGAGCGAATAAAAAAAAGAAACCAAAAAGGGTTTTAGAGGCGTTGGTAAACGTTTTTTAAGAGCCCACCCTTTCCAACCGACATCCTTTTCCCGGGCGAAACGTGGGGAAATAAAACTGAGCCAACCAACGGGGAAAAAACGGCCCCCGGAAAGCGGGCTAACAGTTTTTTTTTCCTGTTTTGGGCCCGACCCGGCCTGGCTCCGATCGCCGGAAGTGGTTTAATTTAAAAAATTTTTAGACAAAAAAAAAACCCAAAAACGTCGGAAATGCAATTTTAAAGATGGAAAAAGTTGTTCGAAAATGTTTAAAGTAAATTTGGAAAAAATTTTTTTTTTCCCCAAAAATGTCCCCCTTTTTACCTCAAATTTGTGCCTCTAAAAATTAATATTTTTTTTAAAACCTTTTTCCCACATTATTTTTTTTACGGGAATGAAACCCGAAAACCCCCGCACACCTAAAAAAAGGATAAAAAAAGATTCACTATATGGCTAAGTGCCACCCTAACCCCCATGGATTTTGCTGGGTCAAGTTTCTGTAAATACTTTAATAATTCGTCTACCGTTATCTCTCCTATTACCAGTCTATCACTTTCTGGTCCTGCAAACATGTTTACTGGTTCTGGTAATGGAGCTTCGTCTCCTTTAATAAAAACCGCATTAAAGTAATCATTGAGTACGGACGCCATACTCTTATTATCATTTACTAGGATGTTATTCATATCTTTCAGTGGCCCAATACATGTTTTGACGTTTTTCTTACTTCGAACGTATTGAAAGAACCTTTTCGGGATCAATTTAAATTCTTTAGACATTTTTTTCATCATAACTGCTCTTTTTAGAATTAACTAAACCTCCGCAACGACGCTTTATGTCATGGTAATCTCTAGAATCGCAGTCGGTATTTGATCGCTTGTAAACTGTATACTACGGCGCTTACTGCTGATGATTTGTTGGATCTCATTAGTCATCCAACAGGGTCTGTTTTTGTTATTCATTTGTTTTCTTACCATGGGAACATATTTTCCAACAACCGATTGAAGTTTATTTGCGAATAAATTACACATGTTTTCGGCGTTATTACCATTTAATAGGTCAATCCAGTCAACTTCGTTTAGTACCCTGCTGGTCTTCGTGAAATCTGCTTTATTATAATTGGGCACTAATAACTGATTTTCTGTGATGTCTACGTTTCAATTTATGCCGCATCTGATTAACCTGTGATCACTGTTTACCAAATGTTCACCTATGTCGTAATAATCAATGAGATCGATGTCGGTAGTGAAAACTCATTCTAAAATACTATTATCCCTTGTAGGCTCACGGACCACCTGATTTAAATATAATTCGTTTACCATATCAAGCAATCGCATGCCTTCTCTATCAGCAGAATTATGATTCCAGTTTATACGAGGTAGGTTAAGGAGAGCGTCACACCATTTCTTAATTACCAGTGGATTGTCATGGATTTTTTTATATGTCAAAAGTATGCTAAGACGAAATAACCGTAGCTCATTTTCAGATCCATAGCTCGATATATAACTGCAGCAACAAAAAGTTTTTTTTAAAGAAATTTAACTCCTTATAACGTCTTTATCCAATGACTTGCACTGATTGAAAAATTACCAAATTTGCATTACAAAATATCCAAACGATTCATTTTTTTAAGAATTTAGAATTTCATTCTTTTTAAGTGTTTATAATGCTTTTTTGTTTTTTTGTATCTCGTTAATGTATTTGCTATTATTTGTCAATATTTACCCGCATTGAAAAAAACGAGAGATGAGAAACTCACGTCTTCATTCTTCTTTCCAATGATATATTGTTTATTAAATTCGGTACAATAGGGGCGAAGTTATTAAAGAAAAACTTGAAAAAAACACATTTTTCATTAGAGAGGTTTAAATGCACGCGGTTTAAAAAGCCGCTCGCCCTTTAAACCTCGAGGCTCAGTAAATCTGAGCAGATGCTGGTTTGTTTGTTTATTCTCGCAGCCACGCTCTCTATCACTCTTGAAGTGTTATATGACATAGCTGGTATCTGGTCCCCCCTTTTGCAAAAGTACTAGTCACAAAAGGGTCCTAGCTGTCAGACGCGCATGGACAGTTTTGCTGAACTACAGCCAACATTCTTTCTCTCTGAGCCACTTTATGCCTTGATGTCCTCGGCATGGTGGTGGAGGAGTTAGAGAGCGTGAGGTAGATCAATCCTGCGCTGAATAAATGGTAAATGATCTGGAGGGAGCAGGAATGGTGGAAGGCTGTGAGACGAGCAGCGACACCCGGCTTCTCCCTCTACTCTCTCACTACTGAGGCCTTGAGACGACCCTCTGTCTCACAGAGAGGGACTGAGAGGTGCCAATTTGCCTATGCCAGTGAATATCATACAAATTTTCTTTACGGATATTTTTTGAGGGGGAGGGGGGGTGAAAACAAGCCATAACTCTTTCATTTTTTCAGCTTTTTTTATAATGCTTTGTCACAAGCTTGCTCAAGCGTTCAACTACGCATGATTTTTTTTCTCGCATATTTCAATTTTTTTCGAAAATATTCGTGTGACGCTCTCCACATATTATTGTGTCGTTATTATTGTTGATAACTGACTTTATCTCGCCATACAAGAGGCAATCTACTTCCGCATTTGATTTAGGAGGACGATATCTTGTCCCAATAATTAGCAGTTTACCGTTAAGCTTAATCTTTGCGTAGACTGAGTCATAATGATCTTGATTTACTTTATCGATTTCGATTGCTTACAAATTATCTTTAATGTAGATAATGGCCCCACCACCTGCTTTATGCGTTCGACAATTAGGGAATGTCTTGTAGCATGGAATGGCTATTTCAGATAATAAATGTTTATCTTTGGTGTTGAGCCAACTCTCAGTGATATTTACTATATCTGGCGTTTCAGAAACAGCGTAAGCCAACAATTAATTACGCTTTAAAATAATGCTTTTGGCATTTGCGTATAGTAATTTAAGTTCTTTAATAGTTTTGGTAACCTTGCATGAGGGTTTACCAGCAGGGTGTCTAGGGTCCACTGTAACAGAGCGCTTGATTAAGTTACTTTGATTAGTATTTGCGGAAACAGAACGTGACCCAGCGTTGCTATGGAGGACGGGTGGAGAAGGAGAAGGAGGAGGAGGAGAAGGAGGAGGAGGAGGTGTAGAAGGGTGTTATGGCACTGGATAGAGATTATATGTACATGTATAATGGAATATATATGTCATCAGTATGTGATCATTTTGAATGTGTGTGAACGTGTGTCTGCCTGTCACCAACACATCTTTGGTGATGTTGTGGTATTGGACAGACACCAAATCCTTGATAATGTTGACATTGACATAATGGTGTTGTTCCTTCGCTCCTTGCATTTTTGATAATGCAGAGTCAGCTGTTGTGTGTGGCTGTGGCTAATTGCCACTTATCACTGTTGAAAAGCATTGCACACCTGGACATACACAGCTAACTTTGGGTGTGTTTGAGTCATCACCA
>JACEEZ010004377.1:0-5000 GCA_016584305.1 Chionoecetes opilio | reverse complement strand
GGGAGAGAGAGAGGAGAGAGAGAGAGAAGAGGAGAGAGAGAGGAGAGAGAGAAGAGAGAGAGAGAGAGAGATGAGAGAGAGAGAGAGAGAGAGAGAGAGAGAGAGAAGAGAGAGGAGAGAGAGAGAGAGAGAGAGAGAGAGAGAGTCCATTCCGTACACGGCTTTGGCATCCCTGTTTTGTCTCCAGCTTCAAGAATAACATACCGATCACACTCGAATACTTCTCAAACTGATCATGAGGGGAGAACACAAAACTCCCCTATATTAATTAATTGCAGTCATAGCGGCAGCGCAGGTCTGCGGCACATCTGTATGTTACGAAAGACGATATCCAGACAAACCTCCGCTCGCTGCACATATCCAAGCTGTTAATTTACAGTGACGTAAAGTGCCACCCATCAGTCGCTGCTCTCGTGGTGCCTCACCTCAGCCTCTCAATCACCTCTGCAAACATATCACACAACGGCATATGCACGTATTTCACGCCACGTAAACATTCAATGAAGCAAACACGGACAATGGATGAAGAGTAAGTAATATAATGGTCAGGACTGTACTGACAGTTTTGCGTCTTTTTTCCACTCGTATGATGACCACCGACGACTTTACGAATTCATGACAAAGGACATCGAAGGCAATCATACACTGGACATCAGATAATACGTGTTTGTGTCTGCTGGCCATAAACTAAGCCGTCACTGCATTACCAACACTGTAATGAATGAAACAAACATAAGGCAACCACCAGTGTTAGTTAATATGGACAATTTGTATTACTTAACAAAAATGTGAGGGAAGGTTCAATAGTATATACAAAATATATAAAGTGTGAGAATCTTACGAAAAAACAGTTCTTTGAAAAATATACAATACGACGATCATGAGAGTCAGTGTCCGTCTCCGAGTACATGTTACCAATACTAAACCTTCGCTTGTGTCCGCTGCTGGAAAACACTAAATCACTCAAGCCTGCAGCAATGCGACCAAAAATTATGAAATTCCTTCTGGTATGCTTCCTTCTGGCTTCTCTCAAGACCAAGGAACGGAAGCCTGTCATGCGACCTTACACAAGTTTCCTTATGGCATTTATAAATAGGTAAAAAAAAGGCTTAAACTATGCGTATCTCTCTTGACAACTTTACCCTCAATGACGCTCGTGCGCCTATCCATTCCTATCCAAATCCTCCTCTGCCGCACCTTGCTCTTCACACTGGTGGCTGTTATAGATATGAATACTGCAAATGGTCAGATCTACATCTTGAAAACGGCTACGTTTTATACGTTTATACGTCTTTTTTCTACGCTTATAGCTACGTGACTCGAATTGTATCAAGCTGCAGTAGAACCACCTTACCTAACCATACCTTACATAAGTTGTGTTAACTGTCGTGCATCTTGTCTCTTGTCTACATAAATATCTTAACTGCCACGTGACAGCAAAGGTTGTTTCAAAACATCCTGCCCTGTCTTTACCTAACCACATGCCACATATCAGTGTTTTGCCTCTAAACACTTGAAATAAGGCCAAATTTCACTATCGAATCACGTGCGAAGTTGTGATACGGACATGAGAAAGTAAAGGGAAAAAGTCTTGCAATCTGGGGAAAAATCACTAGCCATCTAAGGAAAATCCCCAGAAATGTAATCAACCTACGTAGATTTAAGGCCTATATATATATAACCTAGCAGTATAATCACATCATTAAACACTTCATAAAAGAGTATATAGTCCTTTCAATTTACCTTGAAAGTAATGATACACCGTGACGGCTGCCCCATGGCAAATGGCGCCGATGGTACATGATATGTACATGATAAGAGTGGTTCTATGTTTAGTGGTTGTTATCATCAACGCCACATTTTCTATTAATGTCCAAGGTGGCAGGTTTAACGCAAGTCCAATAATCTTTGGTTTGCAAAATGAGTGTGGCGCACACATAAATAAAAAAGAATTCCTTAGGGTTCCCGTTTTACTCCAAATAAAATTGCAGTGACCACAAGTAGCCATTTTGACAACTTTCTATAGCTCTGTCAGGCAGTGAACTGAGCCCGCAGCCTGTGCCTGACGTCACTGAGGTGGCAATTATAGGCGGAGTATTAGAAAGAGCAATATATTCCCCAATATCATCAATCATCATTGGGGGCATACGCCGGGGGGCGCGACGCCTCGCCCACCCTACGACGCCACTCCCGGGGGTCACCACGCACAAGTTCCCATGCAGGCTCCTTTCCCATACCAAGCAGCTCTCGACAAGAAACACAACTTGCCCCAGCCACGAGCCTTGTGGCGCCCCTTGGCCTCCTCCACGCCGGATTGTCTCTTACAGATACAACCCGATGGGAAGGATCGGTTTCAGGGTAGCGTGCCACATTGCCCATATAGCCGAAGTTGGCGCTGACGGACTATGCAGGTAATAGGCCTCGATTCATCTCACGTGCAATCGCTGATTTGACACGTAATCATCCCAGCGATACCCATGATTCTGCGAAGAACACTTATTACCAAAGGCATTGATTCGTCTCTTCAAGTCACTATTTAGTGTCCATGTCTCACAACCATAGAGTAAGACAGGGATCACAAGCGACTTGAAGATCCGGATCTTTGTCCTTCTGCACAGGTACCGACAATGCCAAATACTCCCGCTGAGCGAGTCTCCGTAACACCGTGGGCTATGCCAATCCGCCGTAAGACTTCTTGACGTGACTCGCCGTCATTATGGACTGCGCTACCAAGGTATGTAAAACTTTCCAAGATCTCAATGTCCTTGCCACACGCATGAACAGACTGTACTGCTTCATCTAGTAAGTCTCCAAACACCTGGACCTTGGTCTTGAGCCAGGAGACCTCAAGTCCCAAAGGCTTTGCCTCCTCGTGCAGCGCCTCGAGAGCCATCACCAGGACCTCCAGCGACTCAGCAAAGATTCGGCAAAATCATTCGGCACTCGGCATCATCGGCAAAAACAAGATCAGTGATCTTGGTGTTGCCGACGGATGCTTCACAATCACTTTGATCTACAACCTTGTCCAATACCCAGTCCATACAAGCGTTGAAAAGTGATGGGGCAAGGACGCCACCCTTGCCTCACTCCTGTATTCACAGGGAAGAAGCTGGATACACCTGCCCCACACTTCACAGCACTCTCAGTCCCAGAATACAGACCAGTTATCAAACCAATAGTCCTTGTAGGAATCCCTCGAAGTCGCAGAAGATCCCAAAGTGACTCACGATGCACTGAGTCCAAATGCCTTCTTGAGATCAACATAGGCTGCAAGCATCCCTGTCAAAACTCACGTCGGCTTTCCCACCAGGACACGAAGCGCTAGGATACGGTCCGTTGTTGACTTACCAGGCGTGAACCCAGACTGCTGAGGTCTCTGATGCTTAAACCAGATACTGCGAATCCTGTCAGCAATAGATGGCAAGCACCTTCCCTGGTACGCTGAGCAGTGTATAACCGCGGTAATGTTGCAGTCCTGACGGTCCCCTTTCCCTTTCCAGATAGGGACGACCAACCCCCTTTTCCAGTCAGGAGAAATGGTACCTGATTGCCACATGGCAATCAGGACAGCATGCAACCCGCGGATCATGGCCTCACCCCCAGCTTTGAGGAGCTCCGCACTGATATTACAAACACCAGCTGCATTTCCACCCCTCCACTTTGCTACAGCCTCTCTGACTTCGTCAAGAGAGGGTGCGGTTTCGTCAATGGGAGGATCGGCACCCACTGCCTGTGATTCCCCTATATGATTGTTATGAAATATATATGCTTAAATATATCAGAAAAATTGATGTGGTACGAATTTAAAGCATTCAGTATCCATATATGCAATAATTCATGCGAACTGTACCTGCTCCTTGCACACGCACTACATATCCAGCTGTAATCAAGGGTGTACTGCGGTTTAGTATAGCCAAGGTAGCGCTCGAGAGACGATCTGGCTGGACTTAGAATTTTTGAGGCATCTTATATTTCATAGCGGCCGTGTGGGTTAACCAATGCTGAGTGCACGCTGGAACCTTTGCAGATGTGAATTACAATAAACATACTATACAGTGCGGCAGTCTATTTCAGTCAAAGCCAGAAGGACTTCTTATTCAGAATTTCCGAACAAACAATTAGAGGTAAACGGTAGACCACTCGTCCTGCGCACCGTGGCCGCCACCACCACTACACTTCTGCCACGCCGCTCCTGCCTCCCGCTGAAGTTCACGTGGCAAGTACCAAACGACTCGCAAAGCCTCGACACTTATGTTTCATTTCACAGTTTTCACCATGATTATTGTGCTGTGACTTGCTTAACTTGTGTTTATCGTAAGCTTTAAGGTTCTATTTGATGACAGTAAACGTGCCAGATAGAGATATACCTTGATTGTTGAAGGAATTACGATCACAATCACTTCAGTAATTACCTATGCTACAATTGTTTCAAAGTGGCTTTGAGATGTATGAGAAAGAGAGTGAGAGAAAAAAAATCATGTTCATTTAATGTCAATGTTTTTGATTTTGGAGATAAAAACATAGGAAGATTAAATCAAACTCCGACCAGTGGCATAGCTACAGGGGGGGGGGGGGGGGGGCACGAGCGCACGTGGCCCCCGATGAAATTACGGTGCCCCCCCCACTGGCCATGGCTGCCGTAATATGTATAATAATATAATAGCAACCACTGATCTGATAAAAAAATATGCACTTATACGCTTGTATGTGGCATCAGAATGCCCCTGCGCTCCGCTTTCCTAGTGGCCCCCCCCCCCCCATACTCAGGGACTGTCATTGCGCGCTGTAAGCAAACAACACCTGCTGAAGTGCTCTTCATTTTTGGAAGTTTTTTCTGCTAAGGATGACCTTGGGAAGCATAGAAACGTCAAAATGGTAGAAGCTGAAGCAAGTGCTAAGGTGGCAGTTTGTTAAGAAATAGCTAGGGAAGATGCTTGCTAAGTTAGTCTGAGCCAGTGCGTGGCTGAGATACACGTCCTGTTGTTGGGGCAGCGTTTCCC
>JACEEZ010004376.1:0-15858 GCA_016584305.1 Chionoecetes opilio | reverse complement strand
ACAACAGCCCGCGCCCCCCAAAATGCAACAACAAAATCCAGAGAAGACCCCAGCCCACAGGGAAAAAAATTGGGTTATGTATGGCTGAGTGTAGATCACAACTTATCCATAATTCATTAAGGTGAAACTGATTAAAAATGCTCGTTAGCCTTGACTATACTGAGCATTGCGAGAAAAAAATAGCACATTGTTAAATAAAACTAAAACATTATACGTTAATATATAACAAAATTATAAGTTTGATTAATTATAGATTGATTAAGACATCAATTTGAAGACAGGTTAATCAGGACAGGAGACAGTTAATTTGATTTAAACATCACAACTACAGTCTACTTGAGTGTGTGCGATAAGGCTAACGTGGAATTTCCCGTTTTCTTCCTCCTCGGGCTTGCCTCCCCCACATCGCGCGCTGCTCCGTCATGTGGACACGTGTTTAGGCAATAAGTGGAGGCTGTCAGGAATTGTTTCATTGCTACTACAACCACTATTACTTCTACTAGACTACTACTATTATTATAATGCTCATATGAATAAACTGCCAACCACCACAGTACTATTACTGCTCCCCAGTAGTATTTTTGATCAATATCATTAATTACCATTATTTTTTTTTTAATTATATTAGATTCTTCCCCATCTTTATTATCATTCCAATATTAAGGTTTTCGTGTGTGTGTGTGTGTGTGTGGTGTGTGTGTATTCATCTGTTTTTCATCTAGTTGTATTTTACAGGGCCTAAAGCAACGCTCGTATGGCCCCGCCTCCATATCAACATTTTTTATCATTCATCCTTAGTGCTTAGTTTTTGCCCGAAGCCAGCCACCCCGGGAGGCGGGTCACAAACCCCCGGCTAAAAACCCCGGTACCCATTCACTGCTGGGTGGACAGGGGCTGGGGTTTTAAGGAAACAGCCCAACTGTTTCCGCTCCGCCCGGGATCGAACCCGGACTTCTCGGTTGTGGACCGAGCGTGCCCACCCCTGCACTACGACGGTTACCCTCCACCCACAAGTGGTGTGGTTGTGTTGCGTGTGTGTGTGTGTGTCAAATTTAAAAGCTCTGGGGTTTTTTTACGATCCCACACGTTTAGGAGAACTTTATGTATGAAATATAATATCAATAAAAATTATTACTATTTAATCATTTTTTTGTATTATTATTGTCATTTGTATTGCGTGGTATTCCTGTTACTTATCACTACTTACTCCCCCTTTTCATCCCGACCAAAAAATTGTCACCCCCTTTTTTAAAACTCTTTTAATGTCTTTTGGTATTAGGTCTTTGCGATCAATGTAATTTATACACATGATTATCACATCGAGGGAAAGAAATCTAAATCCAAACACCGAGTTGAGCCTTTGTCGAAAGAGGCGGAGTTGGGCAAGGTTTTGAGGGTTTCGAGGGAAGGGTTTTCTCTCCCGGGAAAATGCGTGAAGGTGAGGCTTTTACGAGCTTGTGGGAAACCCCAGGAGGCGCACTTTTTGGAAGTGTTGGATTTTCGGGGGTCTGATTTGTGGAATGCGGCTGCAACTGGCGAGGTTTGGGGGAATTTACCCAAACAATTAAAGGGTTTTAGCCTGTAGCTTTAGTGCCCAGCTCATATTTATTTTGTCCTACGATAGCGGAAAAATTTTTTGCGTAAAAATTTGTCAATTTTGATGGCAAGCATGTTGCGCAGAAATCCAGTACACACCGAAATTTTTTCTTGTGGTGTCTTGGAAGAACTTCAAGAAGATGCAAAATGCTTTTCTCCGAATTCGTTCAAATTAGTGAAAGTGTCCCAAATCCTCGGGGTCCTGCCACAACAACCCTTAAAAGTTTTCGCCCTTATCACGGCCCTGATTTGGGGTCTTTTTTTCGCGGCACACTTGTTCGTATTATTAGTTTTCGAAGCTACCCCGTCGCAGTCTTCAAATCGGGGATATTTTTTTTAAAAGTACGTACACCGGGTTTCAGCGGGGGGGACATTTGGGGCTGCCCCCCCCCAAAAAAATTCTACACATCGACTTTCGGACAAGTGGGTGTAGTATGGGTTTGGGGGTGGCTCTACATAATTCTTTATGAGGGGGCTTGCACACCAGTTCCGATACTGGACTTCTCTCTCTCTTCTCTCTTCTCTCTCTCCCCTCTCTCTCTCCTCTCTCTCTCTCTCTCTCCTCTCTCATCTCTCTTCTCTCTCTCTCTCTCTCTCTTTTCGATTTTTATATTAATCTC
The DNA here is from genome assembly GCA_016584305.1 of Chionoecetes opilio. NCBI lineage: Eukaryota > Metazoa > Arthropoda > Malacostraca > Decapoda > Majidae > Chionoecetes > Chionoecetes opilio. The sequence goes on along the minus strand of JACEEZ010004376.1, from coordinate 13,642 downwards.
TATTAAATACTACAAGCACACTTCCACTACTATCTGGGGTAGTGATAATTACAAATACAAAGATGATAATATGAAATGCCAAAAAAGGTTTTAAAACGAACCCCCTTGCCCCATCGTTCACTCTGCAGACCAACACGAAGCAGCTTCTATGCGGACCCTTCCTTCCTTCCCTCTGTGGTGGTGGGGAAAGAGGGCCTTGGGCGTGCTCTCTTTTGTGCCTTCAACAAAAACGTATGGGGGAAAGTAGTAATTTTTATAGAAACATGAGCGAGTACGATCCATGTCTCATAAAGGGCCCTCTTTCCATCATTGTTTCTCCCCCCCGGTTTGGGCAATTGGGGCAGCTTGCTTGTGTTATGTAATTTTCGGGAAAAATTTAAAATTTGGACTAATAATTTATTGGCTTATCTTTTTAAACTCTTTTTTTTATCAAAAATTTGATTTTTTTTCATTTTTTTTTTTTTCTCAAAAATATATTTTTCATATATATAATTATATATAATATATCTATATTATATAAAAAATTAATATAAAAAAAAAAAAAAAAAAAAAAAAAAAAAAGTAAAATTTTTTTTTTTTAAAAACCCGAGTTTTAAATTTTTGCCCCCCCTTTTAAAAATTTGTTAAAATCCCCCCGGGTTTGGGTTTTTATATATTCATTTTTTATTAAAAACGAAGTGAGCTGTGCTTCTAGTCTGCGCAATGTCTGTTTTGACCTTAAAGAACATATTCCCTTATTGGCGCCTTAGGCACAAATTTTTGAAGCTTTCCAAAAATTTTTCAATTTAAACTTGCCTCTAGCGGGAAAAAGTGTTTTTGATTTGTTTTAAAAAAAACTATATCTACTATCTATCTATCTATCATCTATCTATCTATCTATCTATCATCATCTTTTATCTATCTATCTATCTATTATTATTATCTATATATATATATATATATATATATATATATATTAATATATATTATATATTAATATATTATTAAAATATATCTATAATATATATATATTTTTTTAAATTTATTTTTTATTTTTAAAAATTTAAAAAATATAACAGTTTCGGATGCTAATGATACAAACTTCTAAAACTTTTTTTTCAGCGGCAGTCGTTGCGAAACGTTGTCGTTCGCAACAAAATTGAAAAAATGCCAGATCATCCGCGGATAAACCCCGGGGTGAATTGAAAACGCTCTTTTTCATCCTAATGTTGTCTTCCTTGGGTATGGTGTTTTCTGTCAATACGGGTAGCCACAAACGAGCAATCATCGCTCAGTACCCACTAACACGCTTGTCATCCCTCAGAAACGATTACTTCAAACATCCTCGAGCTGGAGTTTGTTTTCATTTTTTAAAACAAAAACCTTCTTTTAACCTTAACCCTTTCTCAAATTGTTAAAATTTTACCGCTGCATTATTTTCCAAATTGGATTTATTTGTATCCCCTTCCCCCCAAAAAGTTATCAAACCTTTGTAGACTCCTCTCTCTCTTCTCTCCTCTCTCTCTCTCACTCTCCTCCCCCTCTCTCTCTCTCGTCTCTCTCTCTCCTCCTCTCTCTCTCTCTCTCTTCTCTCTCTCTCTCTCTCTCTCCTCTCTCTCTATCCTCTCTCTCCCTCTCTCCCCTTTCCTCTCTTTTCTCTCTTTCCTTTTGGTTCATTCAGTTGAGTTGAAACTCAGCGTCGAATAATGAGTAAAAAGTCATATACCTTGAAAAAGTGCACTTCAATACTTAATTATATCACTTAACATGCCGATGAAATGGCCCATTAAATCCATAAGTATTAACTAAGTTTGCATATTCTGATAGAAAGAAATATACTTGGCCATCACGGCCTTAAATAAAGTTTCTAGCAAGATGAGCCAGCAACACGGAATGGTTGTTCTTTTTAACCCCTCCACGCCCAGATTTTTCCCTTTGCCATATAAAATCGTCTGTTTTTTAGCCATAAAATTACAAAAAGTACTTAACATACCAATTTAGCTAGTGAACAAGGATACTAAACAGGTCTTTATCTATACAATATTGCTTACAAATTTCATTAAAATTGTCTAATGGTAGCCAAATTACAATAAAAATTACGTTCTTGGCCTCAAGGGGTTAATGATTGTTTTAATCTGAGGCAATCACGTGCTTGTTTTGATACTTCAAAAAGTGTAAATACTGCCTTGCCGCAGACTCCTTGATATCCATTATTCCTGCTCTCACGGTGACGAAATTCAGGCTGACTACAATTATGCAGAACACCCTTTTAAATTTCCCGTTGTGCAAGCAGAGCTCACGTGGCACATCAAGTACTGATTAAACTGAGATGAGGCTTTGATGTTATTTGTAGTCTTGAGGGAGTTAGCTAAATATATATCCCCCTTTGAAGGCATGACAAATACCCTTGAAAAACAGACATTATTAAAACTTTCCTTATGATGAGGTAGGGGAAGTTCAGGGTACATGAACAAAGACACGTGCGGCGCTTACTGAAAGAGGCGCATGGCCCTGATGCGTAGAGCCACAGAGCTGCATCAAATAATCCTCTTCACTGGATAAGCTATGTTGCAGCCTCTTTGGAGGTTCCTTAAAAAAAGCCGCCCTTTTCTCAGCAGCAGGGGTTAGCAGCTTGAGACACCACACACACACACACACACACACCCCACACACACACAACAAAAAAACACACACACACACACACACTCTTAAATTTTTTTTTTCTCTCTCTCTCTCTCCTCTCTCTCATCTCTCTCTCTCTCTCTCTCTCTCTCTCTCTCTCTCTCTCTCTCTCTCTTCTCCTCTCTCTCTCTCTCTCTCTCTCTCTCTCTCTCCTCTCTCTCTCTTTTCTCTCTCTCTCACGTGTTTGTGTGTGTCGTGTGTGTTTTCATATTATTTTCTCCTTGCTTAGATATGTTTCTTTTCTTACTGAGCAAATATCTGGTGACTTTTTGCTCTTTTCACACATTTTATAATTATTAGGAAACTAGTCTGACAGTTCGTGGACGTCGCATACCCAATACATCATCACGCATAAATACAGGCGGTGTGTGTGGTGTGTGTGTGTCTTGCTCATATTTACGACCCTGAGTGTAAATATCAGCGGCCAGACCACACCCCCATTCATAAACGTAAATCGCGTGGGCTTCATTATTCTTGGGGTGAGTGATGGCAGCATTGGCAGGCGACTTGTAGGAAACAGACATACAGACACATAACATAGTGGCCTGTAACATAGCTGCCGGTCATACGTCATTGCATCACTTTATTGTTCTTGTAGCTCTCAAATCTATGCTATTTATATGTACTTTGGGTTATTCGTATGTTTTAGATTTTCCGTGGTGGAAATATCTTTTATTTTATCGAGTTTTATATCTACATCTTGGGAAACTATAGTATACTTTTTATTTATTGCATCATAGACAGATTAAGCTGTTTTTTAGGTATATTAAGCCGGGAGTGGAATTTCTGGTTCCTGCGAATAGCCCGCGACAGCCATCTCCCCCGCCGAGGCAAACCTCGCTCGCTTTCCCGTTCCCTAGCAAGCCTAATTCCAATTGAAGAAAAAACGTCTCCCGGATCCCAAAAGAGAAAACCGATGTGTTACAATTTTCGGGTAAACTCAATAGAAAAGGCAAATGGAACCTTGTCCTGTGTATAAGCGGTGACTTGACTTGCCCCCGTCGCGTTAATGTGTCTTTTTATTCCCACGACGGGGGAAAGGGGTCTTTTCCAACAGAGCAAAATTTATCGAAGAAAATGGAGACTATAAAATGGTCCACTCCAGTGTTCTTGATGTGAGGAATGGTGTCATTGAGGTACCTGAATGAGAATTGTCGAGAACGTAAAACTTAGAATTTAAAAAATTAGATAAAAACACACTGTAATGGAGGACACACTTGTTATTTGGTTGATGTATTTACGGAATTTTCTAAGTGGCACGAGGAAAAAAATAGAACGGTGACCCTTAAAACGAAAGGTTGGGAAGAAATCGCAAGGGATATTTATATTGGAAGTGAATCGCATAAGCAAGGTAAAGGAATAGCTATGGAGGGTAAAACACATTGAGAGGATCTATGGAACTCTGTAAAAATGAATATTAAGTAGAACGGCGTAAAACCCAAAATTTCTTTGAGAGAAAATGGCTTTTGCAGAGGATAAAGGAAAAGAGAGAGAGAGAGAGAGAGAGAGAAGGGAGAGAGAGAAAAGAGGAGAGAAGAGAGAGAGTGAGAGAGAAGAGGAGAGAGAGAGATGAGAGAATTTGTCTATTCATATAAGCAAACTTTGTTTTTAAATTAGAAAAAATACATACCAAACCCTTAAAATAAAAAAAAATATGAAAATACAATTAATTGCACACGACAAGAATAGTCCCTCGTGTAAAAATATACCACATTATGTCACAGTAAAACAAAAACAAAAATAACAATGAAAATAAAAAATTCAAATGATTAAACGTTGACAGTATAAAAAAACTGAAAAACGCAAAAATTTCATGAAATTACAGATATTTTTTACGGGGAACTCGAAGCATCTGTCTTTAAAACCCTTTGAGACCCAGGGTCTTTTCCTTACTATAAAAATGTGTCTGTTGTTAACCATGAAACTACGAAATGTAACGAATATCCAAATTAGCTAGTGGACAATGATACTAAACAGGTCATATCTAATAAAATATTGCTTTTTATTAAAAAAAAAAATCGTCTAAGGTAGTCAAATTACAATGGAAATTACGTTCTGGGCTTCAAGGAGTCAAACTATCCTCTCAAAACACTGAAAACAAAGCAGTGAAATCACGTTTGATAGAGAGGATGACGGCGTTGCTAGTGTTGTGTCCTTCGTGGTTGGTGGCTCCCCATGGTGTAAGAGCCAGCGTGTTCTCTCTTCAAATGTTGGATGATGAGGCTCTGTCGGCCCCACCACCACCCTGGAGCTCACGTTGTGTCCCACCAACCGCCCCCTCAGCGTGGGTGAGAAGGGAAAGGGGGAAGGAGAGAGGTGAATGAGTGGAAATGTTTACAAAGGGAAAAGACTGGCGATAAAAAATGTAGTCCATAATTTTAAACTTTTTGGTCTGCTGGTGTATGTTTAAGAGAGAAGAAAGGATGAAGGGGGAAAAGGAGGAGGAATAGGAAAAGGAGGAGGAATAGAAAAGAGGGGATAGGAGAGGGGGAGGAAATAGGAAAAGGGGAGGAAGAGAAAAGAGGAGGAAGAGGAAAGGAGGAAAGAGGGAAAGGGGGAGGGGAAAAGTAAAGGGGGACAAAGAGTACGGTTTTCTCGAGGTTGTTGCAGGGTTTTTTTCTGTTCTCTTGAGGATGCTTTGAGAAGAGCACGGAGAGCTTATCTTTGAGGCAAAAAGGGAAAGTGGGTTGGGGTTATTAGACTCAAAGAAAATATTGAAAAGGATTACAGAGAGAGAGAAAGAAGAGAAGAAAGGAAGGAAGGAGAGAGAGAGAGAGAGAGAGAAAAGAGAGAAGGCAAAGAACACTTTAAAAAAGACCAATATCCCCAAACTTGTAGCCGTAAACTCTCGTACTACACTAACAATGGAGGTTTAGGTAACCTAAAAAAACTTTTTTGAATGGTCGTTTTTTAATTCCCTTTTTCCTTAAAATTTTTTTTCTCAATGGGTTTTTTGCCCCCTCTTTTACATCACCCTTTCCCCCTCCATCCCACCCTGCTCTCGTCCCTCAACTACCTATCACTTACGATAGGGTTTTTCCACAGAAAATTTTGACTGATTAACTGGGGAACAATTTGAAAAAAAAAATTGTTGAGTTAGATTTTTGAGCTTATTTAGATAAATTGGCATGCTGTTTCCCAAATCTGTAGTCTTTTTTTTCTACCCGTAAAGTTTTTTCTCCACACTTCCCCCCAGATAAGCAAAACCCCACTTGTATGTAGAAAAACTTGCCAGCTGATTACGATTTGACTCATCGAAGCTTGTGGCAATTGTTTGTGCGTTACAATTGAGAAAAAGGGCGTGAGAGGTTGTGTGCAGCTCCCAATTTTGGGTCAGTACTATCAATATCGCAAACAAAACTAGGATATTTTAAATTAGGGGGTTTGTTTGGTTTTTTTCTTAACCCTTTTGTAACAACATACCTTGTAATTTCTATTTCTTTTTTATGCTGTTTTTTTTTTTTTAAAAGCTTTAACTTTTCCAGCTTATTTTTTATTTACATGGGTAATATTTCTTTTGTTTCAGATCTTTTTGCTCCTCTACGTCCGGGGCGTAAATGCCTAAAAAACCCGACTCCTTTCTATATATGGGGTATTTCCCCATTCCAAGTCGAGGGCCAGCATCACGTATTTGTCAAACAAGCATTTTTTTCGATTTTTTAAAAGTAAAACTGGGTGATCAAAACAACTATGGGCCCCCTCACAAAGTGTGAAAGCAGTGTGTCGAGAGTTTAAACGGATGTGCAAAGGAAAGGGAAAAAGTTGGCATTTGGGTATCCCCATGGTTTGGCGAGAGCAAAAAGATCATTCCACAACTGTTATTTTGTTTAGTGAAAACATCAGGATTTAAAAAGAAAAATAAAAGTAAAAAAAAATATCCAAATCTCCCCGTCAGCTATAAGACCTTTTCCTCTTCGCTAAATTTCCCCCAGTGAGTTTTCGAAAAACACCTCCTCTAAAGATCATGATGTTAAAGAAGCATGACAGCAATGATGCAGATTTTGACATTCACGAGGTTTCTTTCGTAGGGGGATTTGATCAGCACGATTAAAATGATTTAGCACGTGTTTTTGGGCCTATCCAAAAAAAGCTTCAGAAATACTAGCATCAAAACGAAAAGAGAAAAACATACTTGAACAAGGATGAGGTATCATACTTTCGAACCCGAGAAAATACATTTCGCATACTTTCGAATGCCCGGGGGGGGTTTTTTCCAAACATTCCGGTTTCCCGAGGAATTTGGGCTTTCAATCTACAAACCAAAAGAATGGCGATTGTTTATTGATAGCTCAAAGGGAGCTTGAAATGGTCCCCCTTTACACAATGGCAATTTGTTTGGCGCAGTCCCTAGGGCATTCGGTCTGTCTTTTGAAGAATATGGAGATGTAAAGAGAGTCATTGAGTTATTGCAATAAAACAAAAACAATTGGATCATCTGTGTTACCTTAAAATGGTGCCCTTTCCCTTTTTGGTCAACAACGTGGAACCAAAATATCCTGCTCCTCTTATGTGGGATAGCAGAGCTCGAGAGAAGCTTGGGTTCAGACGAATTGGCCCCGAGATCTGATCTTAAACCTGGAGATCCTAACATTTACATGAGCCCCTTTTTTACGAAAGAAAATAATATTCCCCCCCTCTGCACATAAAACTAGGTCCATGAAACATTTGTAAAAGCATTTTCAACTTTTGGTGACTGTTTTAAGTTCATCTCTTGGGATTTCCTGGCTGTCAAATTTAAAAAACCCCAAGGCCGGTGTATTTGATGGTCCACAAATTCGACAGTCATCAAGATGAAAATTTCCCAACGTACTATTCAGACCTTTTTTTAAAAGAATGCTTTGGGTATCATTTAAGACGTCGTCAAAACTTTCTTTGGAATACCGTGCAAATAAATTAAACCGAAATTGTTCAGAAAATATTGGGGAAAACTACAAAGCGCTTGGTTGCAACATGATATAAAGTACATTTTTTGCATACCATCTTGCCCCCTTCCCCGGGAAAAACTTGGTGCTGCTAGCGCGAGCAAGGTAACGTTTCACCAAAATTTTTTAAGGGTTTTGGAAGAACGTTACCGGGAGATGGGATGTGCTATGATGGCTGACTATTTTGGAGCATCAAAAAAGCGATAATCTAGTTTAACACTCCAGACAAAGCACAAACGTAAATTTTTACCTTACCGCACACAATTATAGCCTTTTCCTTTTAAAAAACATGATAATGTTAAATAAACTTTATTCATGCCTTTTCTTTCATTTTTCATTGTTGTTAAATTTTCAAATTTTTTAAAATAAACACTGTTTCTGTTATGTACAGTATTTTATATTTTTTAAGAAAAAGAAATCCACAGTTCAAAAACTTGAGTGATAGAGAAAAAGGGATCAGTTTGGATTCAGCACCCAAAAAAGACTTAATAACAAGTGTTTAGACCTAACTCAAAAAAAAATTTGTTCCCAGTGTTTTTTTTGTTTGTGCGTACCTCCACATTTCACAATACACGCACCCCCCCCCCCCTCTCTCTCTCTCTCTCTCTCTCTCTCTCTCTCTCTCTCTCTCTCTCCTCTCTCTTTCTCCCCCCTCTCTCTCTCCCTTCCTCTCTCTCTCTCTCTCTCTCTTCTCTCTCTCCTCTCTCTCTCTCCCTTCTCCTTCTCTCTCTCTCTCTCTCTCTTTCCCCTCTCTCTCTCTCTTCTCCTCCTCTTTCCCCTCTCCTCTCATCCCCTCTCTCCTCTCCTCTCCTTATTGCGTGGTGTACAGTGACAAAGTACTCGACGTGACACTCGACATACCCAGGATCAAACACCGCTCCATGCTAAATTTTCCCTTTGAGATTTTAAAGTTGTTGTCCCCTTGAACAAGGTGATGGTGTGTCTGGGGTGTGAGCTTTATCGAAAAACAGTCTTAATGAGTTCCACTCTTTCCCGGGGGGGTAACAGGTGGCGGGCTCGAGTCCAACGCGTGATCAGATCGTGGTTGGGCCCCCCAAAAACAAACACCCAAACCCCACACACACACCACACCCCACAAACCCCCACACACACACACACACAAAACCACACACAACACACACACACACAAAACACACACACACACACACAACACACAACACACACAAAAACACACAACAACCCAACCCCCAAAACCCCCCCCAACCCTAAATTGGTTTTTCATTTTTTTTTGTTCTTAAACCATTCTTTTTATTAGTTCTTAAGTAATTCTTTATTTGATATCTTATTTTCATTATTTATTATTTGTCACTTTTTTTTTCATTATTTTTAAAAGCCAAATTTTTTTTAAAATTATTTTTTAATTATATTGTTATCAATCAACATTTTCATTATCCTCATCACTAAAATTTTTTTTATTATATTAATCATAATTATTGTTTGGCATGTGCGATAAATTTTTTATTTTCCCGCCTAGGATAAAGGGGGGCGTGCCCCGGTGCCTCTGGGAGAATCAGGGAAAAATTTGTTTAATAAGGGGCCTGAGAGGGGGTCGGAATATTTGGTTAGGGTCAGAGAGAAAAGAGAGAGAGAGAAAAAGAGAGAGAGAGAGAGAGAGAGAGAGAGAGAGAGAGAGAGAGAGAGGGGGAAAATTTGTGCCACAGGGGGAGGAAGGGGCATCGTAAATTTCGATAAAAAATTCGAACGAACGAGGGGAGAGGTATCTTGGGGAATTTGAACTCTCGACCTAAAGTTAATAAGAACCAAACTTTGGCTTTACGTCAGCATTATTATGGAGAAAATACCGGGCCTAAAATAAAATTAAGGTGGGTAAGGGAAGAGGTAAGGAGAGAGGGGAGAGGAAAAAAACTTGTATTTGAGTGCCCTGGAGATGATAAAGAGTGCCGGGGGATGATTGCGAAGTCAGGGAAAAAGTGCGAAGGAAAATTTTGTTGAACAAGGAAGAATCATTAAAGCTTAGCAAAAAAAGGGAAAAGGGAATAATTAAAAACGAGGTTATACAAATGAAAAGAAAAATAAAATCGATGAAATGAAAGCAACTGTGTTAAAAAAAACAAAGGAGGGGGAAAATATAAGGGAAAAAAGGAGAGGGGTCAAAAACTAGATGAGGGAGAGAGAGAAGAGAGCCCCGTTGTATCGAAACCTGCGATGTCTTTGGGAGGGATGGGGTAAAACAAGGAAAAAAAATGAAAAAAGGCTTAAAGAAGGAGAAAAGGAAAAAATAAAGGCAAGGGGGGGGATGCAGAAGTGGGAGGAAAAAGGAAAAATTAAAATGTGATAAGGAAGAGGGAAAAAAACTAGGGGAAAGAAAAATACCAAATGTTGAAATTGAGAATGCAATTTAAAGGAGGAGGAAATTCAGCCCAAAGAAGGGGGGAACAAGCGCGATGCTGGTGAGAGAAGCGAAGGGGGAGTTGAGGTTTTTTCTTTATACTCACGTTGGGGTACCAGAACGCGTTGTAAGGAGGGGGGGAAATGATGGTGCACTCAAAAGTAGACTCAACCTTCCTTGGGGCTACTGGGGATCCAATCACGTCCCATTGAGAGCGAACCACAGGGGCGTCTCAAGAGTGGGGGAGGCAATTTTTAAATTTTTACCAATCCTTGTAAACCTAATATTATTTTTTATCTACGCATTTTTAACTGTGGTGTAAAAGTATAGGAAAGGAAAAATTGACGGCTATGAGAACGAGACAGAACACCCCATAAAAAGCCCCCCCCTTTTTTGCAAAGCTATCGGCAGGGTTTAACTCCGGGGCCCAGAACGAATTTCGTTGAAATATAACCATATTAGATGTTTTTGATAAACAAAAAGCAAATTTTATAGATTTTACCCTCGTTTAGTATCCTTCCCACTAAAATTTTGGTTTATATTTATTTAAATTTTTCGTAATTTTTCGGTAAAAACGACATTTCATATAGCAAAGGAAAGACGGGGCGTAAAGGGGGTTTATTATTCCCTGAAGGTTCGTTTCTTGGGTTTGAGAGAATGTAAAGGTTTTCCGGGGGATCCTACGCTAAATTTTACGATCCTCAAGTCTGTTTCCCTTTTCCCTTTGGCGCACGCATTAATCTGCATGGGATTTTCGGGTCCATTTTAATGTGCAAACACTTTGAAAAGCAATCTGTAAAATGTTGAAGGCGTCCCGGTACCCAAACCATGTTTATAAAGTTTCAAGGACATTGAAGTCCACGAGACATTGCTCATCCCCATACAACACCGGGCAGGACTAACCCAGGATCTTGTTACAAAAAAAACATTAATAAACACCACACAGGGGAAACAAACCATTTTTGCTTACATAATATCATTGCACACACACAACACACTCCACTTTACTCACCACTCAAGCTCCACATGTCACCACACAGCCTCCGTCATATCAAAACACATAGTCGCCACTGCACTCTGTCCCCAGGCGAATTTTTAGGGGAATATTACGAATTTTTGCATCACTTTCAGACTTGTATGTCCACTAAAAACATTACATAATAAAACTACTATTCTGCCCTTTTAGGCACATACAAATCTGTAGTGATGCTAAATTCGGAAATATGGCGCGGGCGACATTAGTGCAGTGGTGACTTAGTGTTTTACATCCCCCCTTCACCACTAACTAGATCCATGCACGACCGAACATTGCATTGCCCACCGATAAATCACCCCATTCTCGTACTCGGCACATTTCGTCTCCCTTCAGAACCCATAAGCGTCCTTTCCCACCCCCCCCCCCCTTTCCCACCACCCCCCCAAACCACCACCACCACCCCACCACCACCACCCCACCCCACCACCCACACCCCCCCACCACCACCACCACCACCACCCCCACCACCACCCCCCACACCACCCCCACCCCCCACCCACCACCACCACCACCCCACCACCACCTTTCCCTCCCCACCCTCACCACAACTCACCCCCCCCTCAGACAACCCGCCAAAATTTCACCAAAAACCCACCTGGGAATCGCCGCTAAAAACCCCCTGCTCCTAAGAACTCAAAAGTGGTCCCCTATTTTTCCCTTCAATTTAATTTTTTCTTTTTATTTAGCTCTAGAGACGTATTAATAAAAAATATTTTGAGATAAAAAAAAAGGATAGATAAAAAAAGATAGATATACAGATAACTAAAAAGAGAGGAGAGAGAGAGGAGAAAAGAGAGGGGAGAGAGGAGAGAGAGAAGAGAGAAGAGAAGAGAGAGAGAGAGAGAACACTAGAGGGTTTAATGTTAGGCTGTTTAAAAAAAGAGACTGATGTAAAATCAAACCGCACATAACTGTGACCTGGACGGGGAAGCAAATAGAGTAATCTTGTAGATAAGTTTTTGTGTGGGTGGTGGGGTTGAGTGTGTGTGTGTGTGTTTTTGTTTGTGTGTGTGTTTGTGTGTGTGGGTGGTGTGTGTGGGGGTTTGGTGTGTGGTTGGGGGGAGTGAGTATGGTATGAGTATGAGTTGTATGTGTGGTGTGGTGGGGTGTGGTGTGCGTGTGCGTGTGCGTGTGCGGGTGCTTTTTGGTTGTGTGTGTGAAAAATGGGTTTGGCCAAGAAAACCTAATTATAACCTGTGAAAAACAAATATATCCAACACACACTTATCCGCAGTACAAAAAACATTTATATCGAAACCAAAATAAAATTCACAACAGGATCTCAATAATCCTAAAATTTTGGTGGTGGTTAGTAGTAGTATATAGTTAATAGTTTTGTATATAGTAATAGTAGTAGCGTATAGTAGTGATGGTGGTAGAAAAGCTTAAAAATTGGGGTTGGAAGGTAACAGAAGCGTTTGTATAGTAGTCTAGTAGAAGAATAGTAATGGTAGTATAAACATAGTAGTAGAGTAGTATTTGTTGTAGCTGTATAGTAAAAATGAAATAAAGTATTCTGGTATGTGTGCATGGTGAATGTAATGTAAAAAAATATCAATGTGGAAAAATATTTACTCATGTTGAATGTTATGAAAATTTTAATGTAAACAAATATAGATTCGCCAAAAAATTATTTTTCGTCTCTTAAAATTTTTTTCCTGATAATTTGTCCAATCAGCCCCCCCCTGGGATGTTTTGTATTGCAAAAGAGAGGTTGAGGGGTGGGATATGGGATGGGAGGTGATTAGAGGTGTTTTGGGGTATTGGATGGGTGCTTCAGCGCGTTAGAAAGTATGGTTGTCAAGGGAAGGGATGTTTACATGGGGGGTGATGAGGATTGTGGGGACGTAAACGGAGGGGATCGTGGGAAGGAGAGATGGGTGGTGATGGGGGTGGTGTATGGTGATGGGGGTGATGAGTTGATGCTGGTAGGCTGATGACCCGTTAGGAAGGGTGGGGAGGGATAGGGGGTCCTGGCTTGTATATAAAAGAAAGTAACTTTTATTTTTGGAAATGCGAGGGTAAACCCATGAATTTTGGTAAGGGGGGTAAAAAAATGGCAAAAACACACAACACACCAACACAACCACACCCCAAAAAAAACACAACACCCACACACACACACCACGCGCGGCGCGCGCGCACCAACACACACACACACACACACACACACACACACACACCACACACACACACCAAACCCCCCCACACACACACACACACACCAACCACCACCACCACCACCCCCAAAACACACACACACACCACAAACACACACAAAACACACAAAAAAAAACACAACACCACAAACACAAAACACACACACAACACACCCAAAAAAACACAAAAACCCACACACACAAAACAAAAAAAAACCACCAACTCAAACACAAAAAAACCCACACAACAAAACCTTTCATAAAACAAAATTTTTTTTTCATCTGGGATAACGTTTAAAAAGGGTTTCCCCCCGGGATTCCCCCGTAAGCCTCATTAATTAATTTTCCTTCCCCTTTTTTATTATGGTGTGTTTTCGGTTTTTGGGGTTTTTCTTGCCCTATTATTTTTTTCGGGTTTTTTTCATTTTGTTTGGGGTTGGTTTTGTTTTTTTGTTGTCCCGGGGTATTTTTTTGTTTTTTTCCTTTTTTTGTG
>JACEEZ010004375.1:0-37144 GCA_016584305.1 Chionoecetes opilio | reverse complement strand
TCCCCCCTGGGGGTCCCTTTTTTTTCCCCCCTACAGCTCTCTTAAACCGGGGGTTGAATTTTTTTCAAAAACCCCCCCAAAATTTGGTCGACCTCAGCAACTCCCCTCCTTGACTGACTGTCTTCAATTTTTAAATCACCGCCATATGTTCTTCTTTTGCTATCTTCTCCCGTTATTTTCATCTCACGCTCTTCTGAACTTGCAACGCCTTCCCCCCTCCCGCACCCACTGCACAAACTTTCTACTATTCTCATCCCTATTCTGTCCTTTTCCAAACAAAAGTTAATCATATCTTTACTCTTTTATCCCCTTCCCCTAAACTTGGGAACTCTCTTTCCCTTTCCTTTTTTCCCCTTCGTGCATTTAAATTTTTTAAAAAGAAGTGCCGACCCCCCGAACAAAATTTTGGCCCAACCCCCATTTTTGTATTCTCTTACTGTTTTTTTATGGGGACTGGCAACAAAACCGGCTTTGTGTTACCTCTTTTGTTTGTGCCCTTGGCTTGTCCTTTGTGATGTAAACAAAAAAAATAAAGGATTCTTGTTATGAAGAAAATAACCGTAACCAAAAGAGTTTTTGATGGGAAAAGAAGTAAGTGAATTGGGGGCCATATGCAGAAATTTTTCGCCCGTTGAAACCGGGGGCGCGGTAACAAGAAAAACAAGGCAACGAAAACGGGTGGAGATTTGAGTCAGCTGATTGCTCCCCTAAACATCCCACCTGCTTCCGCTCGGGCCCTTTATTCCATCAATTCTTCTCAGACCATTACGGAGTTTTAAAACACCCCCCAGAGAAAACATCAACCTTGTAAATGACACGTGTCAAATTTAAAAGTAAAATTTCCAGGGGGCCCTTTATATGGGTGTGCTAACTTTGGGAAGCCGGGCTGGGGCGGGAGATGGGAGGTCACCCATTGTGTGGGGGGCTGGCGGCGGCCGTTCAATGTACTCCCACGTATCACTCGGGCCCATTTTTTCTACACCAACGCATCAGATAAGTGGCGAACACTAACAAAGCTATTATTTTAATGGCAGAAACGCTAAATTACACTAGTAAAATGTATTAGATATGTATAAAACAGTAAAAATACTGATGCCGTCTTGGACCCGCTTGTGTTGGTACGACTGCCCAAATCTCCACTGGCCGGGGTTTTGAGAACAGTTCTTGTATATTCCACCGGTGGAGGTACGACAGTGGGGCATATCCACCTGCCGGGATTTGACGAGCATTCCTGCATTTAGCCCTAGGAGTCTTCCTACAGGCCCTCCTTCTCATCGTCTGGAAAAAAATAGCAAGTGGCCGAAGGAAGGCGGTGGTGGAATATACATTGACGGGGGAAAAAATTAAAGAGGTGGAGCAGAAGTGTCATAAAATAAGTGGAAGTGTAATATAATGTATTAGGAATGGTAATAGGATGGAAAAATAGCAGAAATAAAAGGATCATGAAAGAAAATAAGAAAATAAGGAAAGAAGGAAGGATTAAAAGGAAGAACGTAAGGAGCAGGAAAATCATAGGGAAAAGGAGGAGGAGGAGGAGGATAAGGGAAATGACAGGCACATACAGCGACAGGGAAAAAAATATACAGAGAGAGAGAGAGAGAGAAAAGAAAGAAGAGAGAGAGATAGAGGAGAGAGAGAGAGAGAGAGAGAGAGAGAGAGAGAGAGAGAGAGAGAGAGAGAGAGAGAGAGAGAGAGAGAGAGAGAAGACTTTGATGTACCGACGTATAGCTATTATCACAAGTGCCTGATATTTTTAATGAGAGAATATTTGAACAGTCTGGAGGCGTAAGGGAAACAATGAGAGAGAGAGAGAGAGAGAGAGAGAGAGAGAGAGAGAGAGAGAGAGAGAGAGAGAGAGAGAGAGAGAGAGAGAGAGAGAGAGGAGGAGAGAGAGAGAGAGAGAGAGAGAGAGAGAAGGAGAGAGAGAGGAGAGAGAGCAGAGAGAGAGAGAGAGAGAGAGAGAGAGAGAGGAGCCCTATAGGAAGATATGGAAAATACAAATAAATACAAAAGAAGAACAGACAGCAACAGCCCTATATGCCTATAGGCTGTTGCTGAAACGAACGAAACAAGCGAAGCTGCCTGTGGAAACAAATCAATGGAAATGAAAATAGAAAATTTCCACGAATATAGAAAGAATGGAGGAAACGGAGGTAGGTATATGAGATGTCAGAAGAAGTATCACTACTACTTCTACTATTACTACTACTGCTACTACTACTACTACTACTACTACTACTACTACTACTACTACTCTACTACTACTACTACTACTACTACTACTACTACTACAACTATTACTACTACTACTACTACTATTACTACTACTATTTACTTATACTACTAACTAACTAACTACTACTTCAAATGCAAATCTTACCTTACCATCAACACATGCAAACACACACACACACACACACACACACACACACACACACACACACACACACACACACACACACACACACACACACACACACCACACACACACACACAGTACACACACGCACACACACGCACGCACCCTCCGTAGTGTAGTGGTTAGCATGCTTGGTTCACAACCGAGAAATAAAATTATCAAAGTAAAATGTAGATATGGAGACGGGACCATACGAGTTTAGCTCAGGCCCGTAAAATACAATTAGGTAAATACACACACGCGCACGCGCACACACACACACACACACACACACACACACACACACACACACACACACACACACACACACACACACACACACACACACACACACACACAACCATTCCACTTTCTCCTTTCCTTCCATCCTTCCTTCCTTCTCATATCACCCAAACATCCACTCCTTCATTCTCCATTCCACTCATATCCTCTCACAATACAACTAATCCACTAAACCATCACTTCATCCCCTTCAAAGTCACCCCCGAACACATAACAATCCTATAATCTCTCGCTACCATTTAAATCCCAGCCATTTAAAGACAATCTCCCCCTCACTTCCCCTCCCCTCTCCATAAATCAACGCTAAAGGGTTGTCTGATTTCCTAAAGCCAATTATCGGAATATATGAGTGTGCAATCAGGCGGAAGATACGCTATAATTAAGGGGAAAGTAAGGTTGGCTGTGTGTGTGTCTGTGTAGATGTATGTGTGTGTGTGTGTGTAGATGTGTGTATGTGTATGTGTGTGTGTGTGTAGATGTGTGTGTGTGTGTGTGTGTGTGGTGTGTGTGTAGATGTGTGTGTGTGTGTGTGTGTGTGATTCACTCATGGTCTTGTCAACGTTAGCTGGACTCTCGATCGTCAGTTTTACTCTCCTGGAGCGAGCTAGGAGCTCATAGTGACCGATCTTTGGGTAATGTTGGGATCTCACACACCACAAACCCCAATCCCCTTGCTCAAGGAGGATAGTAACCGTCCGAATTTATCTGTGAAAAATCCCAGAGAGCGAGTGGGGTTTCCAACCGGCTAACCACATAATGGCGTTCCAATGCTCTATCCACTGGACTCTCTTGGCGGTGTGTGTGTGTGTGTGTGTGTGTGTGTGTGTGTGTGTGGTGTGTGGTGTGTGTGTGTGTGTGTGTGTGTGTGTATTCATCTAGTTGTATTCATCTACTTGTATTTTACAGGGCCAAAGCAACACTCTTATGGTCCCGTCTCCATATCAACATTTATTTTTCTCATTCATCTTTAGTGTTGGCCGAAACCACCACCCCGGGAGGCGGGTCACAAACCCCCAGCTAACACCCGGTACCCATTCACTGCTGGGTGGACAGGGGCTCGGGTTTTAAGAAGACCACCCGTCTGTCTTCTCTCCGCCCGGGGATCGAACCCGGGACTTCTCGGTTGTGAGCTGAGCGTGCTAACCCTTACACTACGGAGTTCCCTCGTGTGTGTGTATGTATGTGTGTGTGTGTGTGTGTGTGTGTGTGTGTGTGTGTGTGTGTGTGTGTGTGTGTGTGTGTGTGTGGTGTGTGTTGTGTGTATGCGTGTGTATGTGCATGTGTAATTCACCCATGGTCTTGTCCACGCGAGCCGGACTGGCGATCGCCAGTTTCACCCTCCCGGAGCGAGCTAGGAGCTCATAGTGACCGATCTTTGGGTAATGCTGGGATCTCACACACCACAAACCCTCATCCCATTGCTCAAGGAGGATAGTAACCGCCCGAATTCGTCAGTGAAAAATCCCCTGGAGCGAAGCGAGTAGAGACGAAGAGAGTCAATGAATCAGGAAAATAAAGACAGATAGGAGAGATAACAAAGAAAAGATCATTACTAACAACATCCAAAAAAACAATAATCGATACGAATCATTCGAAAACCCCCATCAACTTAACGTCATTGAACGAATCTTCAATAGTATAGGAACCAGGAGAAGAGGGACTGAGTTTGATACATCTGATAAAAAGGGTTAGGGCATGGAGAATTTGATTGCATATGATTACATAAGAATAACAGATACCAGGAGACCCGTTGGTCTCCGACGTTGGTACCCTCTGACAAGGGTATCTGCCATACTACGTATGTACAACTACTTTCAAACTACATGTATACATGTCATATTTGAAGAAAACCTCCCCTTTCCTTCCTTGGTCAACTGTACATTTGTTGGTAGGCCTTCTCTCCCTCCCTCCCTGCCTCCCGCGTACCCGTCATCCATGCAACATATTCAAACATATTATCCTTCCTTTTCTCTTCTCTATCGTGTGTTATGTAAAAACTGAAAGTACCATCAAATTTAGAAGAAGTTTATGTACGAGAACACATATTTTATTCTACACTTGATTTCATAATTGCTGTAAATATCGAATTATGAGTAAAAAAGGGTATAAACCTTATCATATTATTATCTGATTTATACCCTTCGTAATTAGCCTACTTAGTTTTTTACCCTATCAAGTTTTGGATATTGTGTTATAGATGTACACTGACTGTTTAATCCAATGATGTAAACCACGTGCTCCTATCTTGTGTAATAGGTAAGCTATGTGGAGATATATAAATATTTAATGAAGGAGGTGGAGTGATGAGACTGTCTAGCAGGCTTACCAACCGCTCCGCGCTATACGGGAGAAACGGATCTGATTTTCTCAAATGAATGGACTCTAGGTAAATACAGCTAGGTAAATACAGTAAGGAATAATACAATTAACTAAACGTTTCATCGAGCTTATTATTTTCACTTCACATCTGATGAAGCAATGGTATCTTAAAATTATTCTCTCTCTCTCTCTCTCTCTCTCTCTCTCTCTCTCTCTCTCTCTCTCTCTCTCGCTCTCTCTCTCTCTATCTCTCTCGTCTCTCTTCCTCTCTTCTCATCTCTCATCTCTCTCTTCTCTCGTACTCTCTCTCTCTTCACTCTCTCGTCTCTCGTCTCTCTCCTCTCTCTCTCTCTCTCTCACTCTCTTCCTCTCCTCTCTCTCTCTCTCTCCTCTCTCTCGTCTCCTCTCTCTCTCCTCTCTCTCTCTCTCCTCTCCTCTCTCTCCTCTCCTCTCTCTCTCTCTCTCTCTCTCTCTCTCGGTGACTGCAGAGGCTGGAAGAGAGAGAGAAAGAGAGAGTGAAAAAAAATTATACAAGACAGTTAGGCATAAAACATGCAAATAATACTGAGAAGTAAAATATTACTTTAATGACCCCACACACACAAAAAGGCATATATAGATAATTACGATAGTTAATGAAGCCACCTGACATTTTGCTGCATAATATTTAGGTAAAAGAAGCAACAATAATGCGTCTAATCACGACCGTGTGTGCGTCACTGTGCTCTGGTTCATGTAGTGACTGCCAGGAAAGAAATATATACAATTAGGGACAATTTTGTATATTCTTTTTGAGTCAAATCTTTCGTGTAATTGTTATTTGAGGAGAAGCAGCTACCTACAGACCAACAGAGGATGAATGCAAAGGAATACAAATGATAAAATATAACAAAACAAACAGAAAGAGATCCATCCTAACACGACTATTTACGGAGGAAAAAGAATATGAGATTAGGAAGATGAGAAGAGAGAGGTGAGAATAATTATATAGGGAAAAAACAGTAGCAATAGTGATAACAACAACAATGACACAACACTTACTACTACTACAACTACTACTACTACTATTACTACTACTACTACTACTACTACTACTACTACTACTACTACTACTACTACTACTACTACTACTACTACTACTACTACTACTACTACTACCACTACAGGCATCAAACCATACCACGCTGACAGGTTTATGCAAAAGACACAATGTTACGGTTACCTCAGTACAAAACACCTCCGACATGGAGCATCAGCAAAGGTAACACTGCTGTTACGTCTCGCTGTGCAATATAAATAGAGAACCGTCACTCTGTCGTCGCGCCCTTTTTCATCAACACAGCAGGACAGTAGGAGGTGGGGTGTATTGCGTGTTCAGACTCTTGTTTCACTGCTACACTCACACGACAGATGCCTTGTTATGTTATGCAGTAAATATTAGAGTAAATGGCAATGGATATTTGTGAGATCATTAGTGGCCATGGCGTAAAATCTGGTGTTAAAAAAAAGAAACGGTGATGATAACTTTTTTGATGATGTGAAGAACAGCTGCACTTCAATGTTATTGAGGTGAATGGAGGAAGGATAATGGGAGGTGATGTAACCAATGAGATACTTAATATTCCACGAGTAATGACGTCATGAAGCAGCAGCAGCAGCAGCAGTAGATGTTGTTTTACATCAGTGACTCATTTCATATGATGCTCGTCATAAAATACCTGACAATATCTGGTGATTAATCGTCCAAGTCTGCCAGTCCCCAAAGCATTAATTCTGAGCTTAAGTCCTTCAAAACAAAGCGAGTGTTAGTGCGAGTCTCGCCTTGCCATCCTTTTTTACTCTTGATCTCACCCCCCCACTCTCTCTCTCTCTCTCTCTCTCTCTCTCTCTCTCTCTCTCTCCTCTCTCTCTCTCCCTCTCTCCTCTCCTCTCGTCTCTCTCTCTCTCTCTCTCTCTCTCTCTCTCTCTCTCTCTCTCTCTCTCTCTCTCTCTCCTCTCTCTCTCTCTCTCTCCCGCTCTCGCTCTCGCTCTCGCTCTCGCTCTCGCTCTCGCTCTCGCTCTCGCTCTCGCTCTCGCTCTCTCTCAAACATCGAAATTGTGATTTTTCTTATTTTGCCTTCGTCTGCCTTCTTGCAATCATGACTATTTTTCTACCTCGTTTGTCCTCCTTTCCTGTGCTTTTTTGTGTATGCCTTATGTCAGTGAGGTCCAACTACGAACCCGCGGGCTGCAAATGGTCCGCAGGTCAACTCTTTGTGGCCCGCAAGTTCTTAAACCAATATACTGATACATTCTGTAGAAAAAATACTAATAAATTATCAAAGACTCTAAGGTTATGTATGTATGTGAGACGGTGCGGGAAATGAACGTAGGAGGCAGTCACTCCACGGTGATCTCACGTGTTCGCCATTCCGCAAACAAGGTCTTAGTGGAGATATAACACTCCAGCACGTTGGTCATGCCGCCTGTACAGCTTGCGTCGTGCTGGATCCAGGAAGACTACTGAGTAGCAACTTCGCAAATTTTGTTCCCTACTGTTCGTTTTGTTAATTTTCCTCTTTTCTTTTTTCCTCCAACTCATCCTCTATATTTCCTCTCCTGCCTTTAATTTTCTTCTTTTTTTTTTACTTTTTTTACTCCCATTCTACCCCATTTACTCCACCTTACCCCCTCCTCTTCCTTCTCCACATCCTCTACTCACCCTCTCTCCCCATTCACTCCTCATCCCCTTTCTCCCCGCTGTGGGGAGTCACCTTGTCGTGGTGACGGGGCTTGAAGCGTGGTCGACGGCGTCACCTACTTTGGCGGCCTGCCTGCCATTGTTGGGTTCGGTGGCCGTCGGCCTCGTGGACCAAGCGCTCCCCCTTCGTCACTGGGAGGTGGAGCCTTCCGGTGATGTCGCCTTTATACTTCCTCCCCTTTCTCTCCTTTCTTAGGGCGCTTCTAGGCCCAGTGAGACCCTTCCCTTCTCTTCCGTCTCACGCTTCTTCTTCCTTTTAAACTTCACACTCCGCTCCCCACGTGCTTGCCGTGCGTGGCGTCCCGCATATTCCCCGCTCGCCCCTCTATCTGGGAGTTGAATCCACCGCGGGGCGGGTTGTAGTTCCCTTCGGTGGGCAACACGCTCCTTTGGTAGGGGGGTTGGGGTAAGACGGGAGGTCCAGTGTGGCCCCGCTGGATCAATCGGCTGGTCATGCGTTGGCTAGGGCCAAGCGGAGGTTGCCTGGTGGGCACCGCATCGGTCCCGCGGCTGCCACCAAACACCAGGCAACCGAAGCGTATACTTCCCCGCTACCCCTGGAGCTGTTGGGTGAGGTCCTTCCCCAACAGACAGCTTCCCCTCGTTGGGCTCCGTGGTGGGTGGGGGCGTGGGGAAGTGAAGTCATGTTGTCTATGAATAGTACTGCCAATTTACCCCGTCCTGCCTCTCTCCCTGACGTTCGCTTGTCCTCGACATCTCCCACTGGATCCTCTCTCATTGCCACCCTGGCGCCTTTCCAGGCCCGACGTGGCATGAAGCGGGCAGTCGCCCCTTCCTCCTCAGATCCCCGGTCTGGTGGTTCCCGCTCCAAGGGACGCAGACAGGGATTGAGAGACGTGCCTGGCCCTAGGTGCAATTCTGCGTTGGACACCTTGCTTCTGTCCAACGTGTCCCAGGCCTTGTCCTACAGAGCAATACATGGTATTTTCAAGGCATATGGTGTGGTTCGCCGCATCCGCATTATTTACGATGACAATGACCAAACAAATAGGTGCTATATCACTTTTGCTACAGCAGACGGCGCAACATCTGCCTATGAGGTAGCCACAACATTGGAAATTGGGGAGAAACATTACAGAGCCGAACTTCTTCGCTCGGTTAATGTTGCAGAAGGCCCCGATGACTACATACCTAACACCTTCCAAGACACTACACCATCTACACCAACGGTCCGCCAAAGTCCTACCCCTTATTGGTACGTGGCATATTACAATGAAAGTGGAGGCAACTTCTTCCATGCGGCTCGATTTCTTGAGAAAGAAATTGGAAACATCCCGGTAGGCCATCTGAAAAAGGTATGGCAGAGGAGTTCTAATCCGAGCCAAGGACCTTACCCAGGCTCGGATGCTGCTTCACATGCCTATCACCTCTGTCTGCTATTTTGAATCCATCAAACCTCATCTAAAGTTCAATTATAGCAAAGGCGTAGTCTACGGGCCGATTTCTCAGTCGTCCCCTGTCGTTGGGGTCCTTACCAACGAACGGCCATTTCCATCCCCAACAACAAAATCCGATTTCTTAGTCGTCTTTTGGGCCGCTGTTGGTTTGTATCGATACCATAGATTGGAACCTTTGGGGACGCCGGGTTGGGGAGCATAGGGCCTCCCCAACAATGCTTACTAATGCAATTATTTATCAAATACCACTAATTCCTACTTCCAAATGGTTATATTTTCTTCTGAAAAAGATATAAACAATTATCAGACAACGCATCAACACGTTAGAGGGTTATAATGAAAGAAAAAGAAAAGTTTTAAAAGAACTTGGATGGCCGCGGTGAATGCACGTCACCAGCTGTCAAGCAGACAACATATTTTTCACGGCCATCTGTCTTAATAAATTATTTTATCTGTCACCCTATATTCTTATATACTTCAGTAATATTGTAGGTATATATGCGCAAGATATACAAAAGTATATGTGAACTTGTTATTATAAATAAAAGTAATAATTATAAATAAAAATTCAAATTATATATAATTTAATATAATATAATGTATCATAGGCCACTACATACCTGGACTGCGCACGGAATATCGGCCTGTCGCGCAAGGGCCCGAAGTCGGAGGGCCGCTCGGATTCATATATATATATACGGATCATATAGGCTGGTTTATCAGTATATATGATATACTGTAATCTTCTTAAATGTTTGTTCTATAATATTATCAAATAAAAAACAGTAAAACAAGCTAAAGAAAGGCCATTACGAGACTATGAAGAAATATGCCTGAATTTAATATTCACTTCAACTCTTCGCCATTTAAAACTTTGCGAGTCAACTTTTATCATGAAGGGTATCAATAGAAGCGCAATTTTATTAGCTTTCCATTGCTATATTTCGTTATCTGATAAATGAATTAAAACCATGCATAAATTAGCGTTAACTAAATAAATAAAATCATCAATCGGGTAATTTTCCCGATTGATGAGGTTATTTATTTAGGTAACGCTAATTTATACATGATACTAATTCATTTATCAGAAGACGAAATATATAAGTAAATAAATAACATCATCAATCGGGAAAATTACCCGATTAATGATTTTATTTTTTTATTTAACGCTAATTTATGCATGGTTCTGATTAATTTATCAGATAACGAAATACATCAATGGAAAGCTAATAAAATTGCGCTTCTATTGATATCCTTCATGATAAAACGTTGACTCGCAAGTTTTAAATGGCGAAAGAGTTAGAGTGAATATTAAATTAAGTTCCAATGCAACATTTCTTCATAGTCTCGTAAATGGCATTTCGTTAGCGTTTTTACTGTTTTTATTGTAATATTATAGAACAAACATTTACGAGATTACGTATACCATATTACTGGTAACCAGTCTGTATGATAGTCCATAGACCACTAATAATCTCTTTTGTCGGGCGCCCCGCGGGCCTCCTATGCACCGCAATTCAAAACATTGTCGCGTGAACAGTCAGGTATACAGTGGTCCATGAATGTATATCTATCAAATATAACAAAATATAATTATAATTAAGTAGAGATATATAATGATAGTTGTTTATTATTTATATGTGTGTAAATAGTAATTATTTACTGACTTGGATGGATATTTACATTTTCCGCCACTCAGGCATACCAACATTGCCGAATCTGCCGTCTTTGATTCGTTTGTATCTTTACCATGTTGGAGCTCCTGGTTCACAGAAACAGCGTACTAAGAAATCGGATCTCTTTTAGTTAGGCAAGACTTTACCTTAGGTTGGTAAGGCTTTTGGTTAGGAGCTTACCAACGGACTAAGAAATCGGCCCTACACTACGACTATATGAGTTCTCAGAAGAAGAAATAATAAACATTTGTCCGAATAGAGTTCAAAAGGTCCTCAAAGGTCAGAGGGGAGCAAAAAATGATAGTTTTCTGACTTACTACGGATCAGTCTCCCCTGATTCCTCAGAATCGGGTCCTCAATCTCTAAGGATAAAAGCTTTTAACGACCCGCCCGTATGCAGTGCTATGAGTGTTACAGCTTTGGGCACGGGCAAAACATTTTTGTAAATCCCCTCCTCGCTGTGCGATGCTCCGGCGTTTGGGTGCCCATGCCACAGCTGACTTGTACGTAACTCCCTACTTGCTTCAACTGCGTGAGCTCACTCCACCGAGTTCCTCGACAGTGGTGGGGACTATACAAGTTAGAAGAAGACATCCTTTATTTGGTCAACTTCCCCATTTATCAGTCTTGGGAGCGCCCAGAAGATCACTTTCTCACAAACAAGCAGGCGGGGGGGAAGCAGACCTAACGCACCGCGATGGCTGCTGCTTCTTCAACTAGACTCCTAATCTGCTGCTTCAGTTCGTTCCACCACATTCTCCTAAACTACTCAATCCATCCAAGTGAATAAAATAAGTTCTCGCGTATTGGACCTGCAATTCTGTGGAGTCTGCTGACTCCTCTCATAATGAGCCTCCAACCACCTCTCGCGTGCGCCTGTCCCCACGAAAAATATAACAACAGTGATCCTCCTATAAGAGGACCCCAAGAAACCATCCTACGCAGGAATCACAGAGCGAGCTCGCAGCTCTCCACTGGTCCTTAGGCATCAGTGGGCGTCCCTCCGGGCTAAGTCTCTAAAATGGTGATGCAAGGAGGGATGGATTGAGTAAAGCACAACTAATGATAGTTGTGTCGAGTTTTGGGGGGTTTGGTCTGCTCCCACTGTCCATTGCCAGCTGTTACCATCACTGAAGCGGCTAGCGACACAGCTATACATCACGCTGATGGCGGGGTGAGTCGACAACTAAATGGACACCCAAGTAGTTGATAGCCCTTTAAATAGCAATTTTTCAAGACCCCTCGACGGGAGCTATCAGTAAAACTAGTAAATAGTAAATCTTCTGACAGTAAGAACTCGGCATCCTTGTTGGGACATGTGGTATCTACTACTGCTGCGGGACCTCGTGTGAGGA
This sequence comes from Chionoecetes opilio, assembly GCA_016584305.1. Classification (NCBI taxonomy): domain Eukaryota; kingdom Metazoa; phylum Arthropoda; class Malacostraca; order Decapoda; family Majidae; genus Chionoecetes; species Chionoecetes opilio. The sequence goes on along the minus strand of JACEEZ010004375.1, from coordinate 24,935 downwards.
TCCCAATTACACCCCGGATATACACAAACGCCTATCAACATCTGGAAAGTAAGGAGAAAGTAGTTTACCATCTTCACAATAAGAAAAAGATGCCTGGACTTTGCAAAGACCGCAGCGTCTACAAGCCGTAAAGGCTTCTACTGCATCATCCGAAACAAAATAATGTCTTAAATAATTCCTCCAATGAAATTCCGTGGATTACGTCAGCTGGGAAGAACTGGTCCCTTCTCATCACGAGTTTTTTGACCCAGTTATTTTCAGTTACAAGAGACAATTGTTAGTAGTCAGGGAAGGTGTCTCTGTCCGACAGGTTTTGATCTCTATAAGCACACACCACCTCCCGCAGGTGGTGGCTTTAGTGGTGATTGTGGCTTTACCATCGTCGGGATATCCTTCTCTGTCATCGCCGCTGCAATCACTCCTTGCAGGCTGTAGCAGGTCGTATCCATCTGCACAATACCCACACTGTCTGCTAATATATCTACCTCCAATACGACATCTCTCCAAGAACTTTGAGATCTTTATCCGCCAGCCTCCCCGTCCATTTTTTCTCCTCGAGACATGAATGGGCGGCATTTTCTGTGAGAGATTCCCCAGAAATCGTCGCGGTGATTTCCTCTCGATACTTTTATAGATGGCAACAACCTAATATATTATAGCACAGGAGAACGTACACATTTTCCATTCGCAGACGGGAACATTGACTGCTATTGGACCTAGCACTCCTGCGTTCCACAGGTCGCCCTCGAATTTCTCATGAGGAGGTGGCCGATTCTCTTCGAGGGATGACCATTATTCCCCTACTACTAAGGCAGTGTCATCGCGCCCTTCCCGATGTCTCCCAACATGGTGCCTCTCTCCGTGCAGACTGGGAGGGCTTTATTAAAAGCTTGTGTATTTTTGAACGTCTTATATGATGACGTTCAGACAATAGATGAGGCCATTGATTATTTTGTGTCTCGAATCTTTTGCAGTACCTCGCTGAGTCATCCCACGCACGTTCTGCTTTTTCTCCGCCGTCCTGTTTCCGTGGTGGAATCCGGACTGTACGGCCAGCGAGAGTCATCCCGCCGTGCTGAGGCGCAATACATATCGAAGGCCAACTTCATTAAGACCTAAGAATATCTTTTCACAGGTCAAGAGCTCGCTACCGTCGGGTATGAAGGAGGCTCGTCACTCTCTTGAGGGCTTATATAAGTTCGTCTGTGCATCTAACCCCGGTGTCCAAGGTTTGGCAAAAGACTGAGAAAAATGAAGGGGAAGTATATCTCATCATCCCCTCCAGTTCTATCGATTAATGGATACCCTGTGGCTAGATCCCTTGACTGTAGCAGAGGAATTTTGCTTCCCATTTTGTATCATGGCGCAGACAGACCTTGCGTCCTCCAAGTGCTATGGAACGACTGCGACAGAACAGAGAGGCATAGGATTTTTTCACATCCGGCGAGGACCACTTACAATGTTCTTTTTTACACAGCTCGTGAGCTTTGTCAAGCATGAAGGTTTGCGCCTGACACTGCCCCGGCCAAGATGATATACCATATGCGATGCTCTGTCATCCAAGAGATGAGGCTCTAGATTTCTTTTTGAGCATCTATAATAGAATATGGATTGAATGAACCTTCCCAGTAGATGGGTGTGGCGGTGGTGATCCCGATCCCAAGCCTGGAAGGCCACTCACTACCCGACGAATTTTCGCCCATATCCCTACTTCATGTTTGTTAAGTTACTTCGAAAATGGTAAAGAGTCGACTTATATGGTTTTTGAAACAGGAAAACTTTTCTTCACCGTTTCTCAGTGTGGATTCCGTAGCTCATTCCACTACGGAGTGCTTATATTTCCGTAGAGTCATCAATATGCGTGGCATTTGCCTATCGTAACACCATGTGACATATTTTTTTCGATTGAAAGGCTTACGCACAAGCTTGGAGACGGTAAATTGCAGTCTCTGTATGAAATTGGACTAAGAGGTCCGTTTGCCTTGTTCCTCCAGAGTTTCCTAACCAACCGGGTTTCTTAATTTCGAGTTGGCAATATACTGTCTTCTGACCACCTGCTTCCAGGTGGCATCCCCCAGGCAGCGTCGTGGAGTGTAGCTTTGCTCGCTGTGGCATCATGGTATTGTTGAGGTACTGCCCGAGGGGATGTTAGTACTTATCGTGGATGATTTTCACTTCTCTTTGCCGGCTTCCGTATGTTTGGTTTCAGAGAGAAGTAACTTTTTTTTTTCAACTGGCTATTGACAAAAGTTTGTGAATGGACAACGATCGTGGCTGTCCTGTTTTTCTCCAGCGAAGACTGGTAGCGGTCCATTTTTGCAGAACCGGGGATTCCTCCCGACCCAGACCTGTATCTTTTACGGAAGAGATACCATGTAGGGGAAGAGACCCGGTTTTTTAGGAATTCATTTTTGACAATAGACTGACTTGGGTATCGCAACGTTGTGGTCTCAGACTGAACTTCTTTCGAACCATGGATCTACTGAAAGGTCTCTCGCACACCAGCTGGGGAGCTGATCGCGCTACACTCCTTATCTTCATCGCTCACTTATCTTTCGAAGCTTGAATATGGATGTGAAGTGGTACTCCCTCTGCACACCCACGTCGACTGCGGATGTTGGATTCGGTACAACCATGCTGGTGTCCGTCTGCAAACCGGGGCGTTCAGGTCATGGCCCATCCAAGTCCTTTGGTGGATGCTGGTCCTCCGTCCAATAGATCTAAAACGCCAGTCCCTCATGGTGAAGATGTTGCTATCGCCTCCAACAGCCTCCCTGACTCAATAGTTTGCCGTGCTGTGTCTTTGTGATTCAGGATCGCAAATTTACCATGAGCGAAGAGGCTTACCAAAGCCACCTTCGTTTCGCGATTAGAAGCTTATTATGGGGAGCTATCCTTCCTGCTTTACGGATCTGCGCAGCATAGACCTACGAGAGTCGGTCCATGGCTTCTCCCAGAAGTGGTCCTTCTGCAAAGCCTTAGCTCTCGAAAAGGGTATCTTTTACCTCCTCCAGGCTGAGCGTGCCCGTTTTTTAGACCACTATTTGCACACATCAGGGTTCTGTCCTTTGTCTTACTGATGGTTCCAAATCAACGAAGAGTTGTATAGCGGTGTCGTATTCCCCATCGTTTAACAAAGGCGTCATCCTTCCATGTTGTTTTATCTGTTTTTTACGGCTGAAAATAAGTGCTATTTTATAATGCTCTCATTGCTATTCTTACCTTCCTGATGTCTCTTTTACAATTTTTAGTGATTCTTGTAGTGCTCTTCAATCACTATGTAATTTTAACTCTCCCCATTCCGCTGGTCAAAGCCATCTTGGAAGGGCTTATCTGCTCAAGAGGCGATGCCGGACGGTTCAGCTTTTGTTGGTTTTCGCAATGTGGTGTTGCGGTAATTATGGAAGCTAATGCCTGGGCAAAGCTGCAGCTAGAAGACCAGCCTCTATAACATTTTGCAGTGCGGCTACAGACCTACGCTCGGCAATCCATAGATCAGTCACACCAGTTGACAGGAACGATGTGATTAATATAGAAAAATAAACTACGCACGCATCCGCCAAAGTATCGAGGATTGGAGCAACTGCGGTCCTCTCCCGGAGATGGGGACTGCCTTGGCACGATTGCGTATTGGTCACAGCCCTATATACACATGGGGAATTCCTCATAGAGGGGTGCCACCTTCCTTACTGTGATGATTGCTTGTCCCCTAACTGTTGGCGCACTTGCTGGTCGAGTGTCCCTAGTCTTGGAGAACTACGCGAAAAAGTTTTTTTGTCCTGGTTTCCGTGGGTCGGATGGTGCCTACCGTCTCTCCCTGGCATTGGGAGAGTGTTTTCGCTCCGACATGAATTCCATACCTTTATTGAGAGGGCTGGCCTTCTCAACAAGTTATGATGTTTTTAATATTCACTTATTATTGCTTTTAATGTACTATTGTTCTTTTATATATTTTGTTATTTAAGATATTTTGATTCTATCTTAAAATTTGCTTTTTAATATTACTTTTACTGTATCTTATGTAAGCAGGCGTCAACAACCCCGCAGTTACGGCGCCTTAAAACTGTAATATCTATCTATCTATCATCCCCTTTCTCCCTTTTCTCTTTATATAGTGGAGGAAACACTCCCAGACGCCGCCAGCCGCTTAATAAATCGTCGAGGCACCAGGAAGCATCGCCGCATCAAGCAGTTGGCCTACTCGTCCTCTTCTCCGTCAGCTGAGGACTTCGGTCCTTCATGGTGTATATACATACACCATGAAGGACCGAAGAACCTCTTTAAGTTTACAACCTGCATCGTCACACTTGGTGCGGGCAAGGGCAGTGTCTTGCGTGTCCCTGTAACGTGCCCGTTACCGGCAAAGTGGACGTATACCTGCCTTGTCTGATCATGGAACACCGCAACAAGAACGCGTCGGTCCAGTGGACAAGGTTGTGTCTCCAGGCAGTGCTGCATCACTGAGAGACATGTGACTGTCTGCCTCCTTCAGCAACATTGCGTTGCTTCCCTTTCCTCCTCTTGACGGCAGTGGTGCCGCGGCAGGGTCTGCCTTGCCTAGGTGAACCCCACCATGAGGACACCAAACACCTACCGCCACCACACACATGGTCACTACAAACCTGAACACGAGTGGATTATGTTCCTTCTCTTGAACCTGCCTCTATACAGGCAGGCCAGACATTCCTTCTTGCCCACCACCAGGGGCACCAAAACCCCCCAGCTGTCGCAGACGGGAAAACCACAATCCGTCAGGGGGTCCCTTAATTGGGGAGGACCGAGGACAGCAACAAAGCAGTGACCAGACGCTCCCGCACCTTCCCTATGAGGGTGGTGTGGGTCCCTGCGTCCCTCCAGATCCTCATCACCTGACACAGTTTGTCAGCCCCCAACACCGAACCCATCAGAACGAGGGTGATTCCCACCACCATCCTTAACAAAACCATCAAGTGGATGGATGCATTGCAGGCTGATAAAAGAGGCGAAGGAGCTGGGACAAGATGGATCATTAAAGGTTGATGGTGATGGAAGGCGATATCCACTGAGACACCGCCTAGCCCATATATGGTCAAAATGTTTGTGTCTTGCATCACCTATAACAATATAGATCCAAGTGACTTCTGGCACCTAGCTAATAACATCTCTAACAATTTTTCTTCTTCATCTTTCTCTCCTATGCTTCACCCAGATGGCTCCACAGCTGTCTCATCTATTTCTAAAGCTGAACTCTGCACTCAAACCTTTGCAAAATATTCCACTCTGGTTGATGAAGGGCTTGTTCCTCCTTCTCCTCCACCCTCTGACTATATTATGCCTGTCATTAAGATCCTTCGTAATGATGTTTTCTTTGCCCTTTCTGGCCTAGATCCTCGGAAGGCTTACGGTCCTGACGGAGTCCCTCCTATTGTTCTCAAAAACTGTGCTTCTGTGCTTGCACCCTGCCTGGTCAAACTTTTCCGTCTTTGTCTATCTACTTCCACCTTTCCTTCTTGCTGGAAGTTTGCTCACATCCAACCTGTTCCTAAAAAGGCTGACCCTTCTAATCCTTCAAACTACCGTCCTATAGCTTTAACTTCCTGCCTTTCTAAAGTTTTTGAATTTATACTTAATAAGAAGATTCTTCAGCATCTATCTGCTCACAATCTTCTATCTGATCGTCAGTATGGTTTCCGTAAAGGGCGATCTACTGGCGATCTTCTAGCTTTCCTAACTGAATCTTGGTCATCCTCCTTTAGGGGTTTCGGTGAAACTTTTGCTGTTGCCCTTGACATATCAAAAGCTTTTGATAGAGTCTGACACAATTTTTTTATTTCCAAACTTCCCTCATTCGGTGTCTATCCTTCTCTCTCTACCTTCATCTTAAGTTTCCTTTCAAACCGTTCTATTGCAGCTACTGTAGACGGACATTGTTCTTCTTCTAAATCTATCAACAGAGGTGTTTCTCAGGGTTCTGTCCTATCTACCTACTCTCTTTCTATTATTTATTAATGATCTTCTAAGTATAACTCAAAGCCCTATCCACTCCTACGTTGATGATTCTACCCTGCATTTTTCAACGTCGTTTATTAGACGTCCAACACAACAGGAACTAAGTGATTCACGGAGAGATGCCACCGAGCGCCTAACTTCTGATCTTTCTATAATTTCTGATTGGGGCAAAGCAAACCTTGTTTTGTTCAATGCCTCAAAAACCCAATTTCTTCACCTATCTACTGCGACAAAACCTACCAGACAACTATACCCTCTTCTTCAATGACACTCAACTATCTCCTACTGCAATGAACAATCTTAGAATATCCTTTACTAAAAATCTGAACTGGAAATCTCACATCTCATCTCTTGCTAAAACAGCTTCTAAGAAGTTAGATGTCCTGTGTCGTCTGCGTCCCTTTTTTTCTCCCTCCCAGTTGCTTGCTCTCTACAGGGGCCTTATCCGTCCATGAATGGAGTATGTCTCACAGGTATGGGGAGGATCCACTCATACAGCTCTCCTAAACAGGGTTGAGTCAAAAGCTTTCGTCTCATCAACTCCCCTCCCCTGACTGACTGTCTTCAATCTTTAAATCACCGCCGCAATGTTGCTTCTCTTGCTATCTTCTACCGTTATTTCCATGCTCACTGCCCTTCTGAACTTGCTAACTGCATGCCTCCCCCCTCCCGCGGCCTCGCTGCACAAGACTTTCTCATCCCTATTCTGTCCATCTTCCTAATGCAAGAGTTAATCAGTATCTTTACTCTTTCATCCCTTTCACTGGTAAACTCTGGATATCTCTTCCTTTTTCTATTTTTCCACTTTCCTACGACTTAAATCTTTTCAAGAGAAGAGTAACAAGACACCTCCCGAACTAAATTGGCACACCCCTCTTTTTTACTAATCTCTTACTGTATTATTTATAGGGACTGGCAACTAAGCGGGCTTTGTGTTACCTATTTTTGTTGTGCCCTTGGCCAGTCCTTTATGATGTAAAAAAAAGAAGAAAAGAAAGAGAGAGAAAAGTAATACTATCATTTATAACAGCGTGGTCCAACTACGGGCCCGCAGGCGCGATTCTACTTTTTGAGGCCCGCGAGCACACAAACCAATATGCTGATTTATTATGTAAAAAATACTAATTAATAATATAATCAACGACTCTTACGGCTATGTATATACTGTATGTGGAATAATATATGAATTTCTAGGATGAAAACGTTTCAGTAGAATGAGAATCCCATGCCTAGACTATGAAAAGTACAGAGTAGGGACCTGTCTTATACAAGTTTACAAGTTTACAATTTTATTGAGAAAAGAGGGGGGAGTTTACAATGAAAGGGGGGAACAAGTGGTACGTGTACATTAGAAAGAAAAATAGAAATACAGAGAAAAGTACAAAATTGCTGGGCGATCCAGCTTACTTTTGTTGTTACAAAGTGGTGAAATAATTATTGCAGTGTCCATACAAAATTTTATACAATTGTTATTAAGAAGCCAAAAATAATTATTTATCAAGTCATATGCATGAAACAGAAAAAAACTACATTAAGGAAATTGAGAAAAAAACAAAAAATACACATTGAGAAAAAAACATAAATACACATTGTAGATGACACATAGGGGCAATACGAAACATATTACTAAACTAAATACTACATCACTACATATAAAAAAACTACAATATGAGAAGAAAAAAAACACAAGGTGCATCACATATTTGTAAATGTCAACACAGACAGGCAGAGTGCTTAAGAATAAGTGCATAAACACTGCATAGTTCTGTTCATGAACAATATTCACTTTTATTATTTTCAGTCACAACAGTATCGTCATCTGTATCGGGGAGCAAGGTCGGGCTTTTTTTCCAGCGTTATTAGGCTCCTGGGGAACCACGAGTGCTCCTGTCTGCGGCTCCACGATGGAGTCCCTGCAGTCCAAGGTACTGCTCCCAGCCTTCCGACTCTATCCTCTGCCACACGTTCGTGGTCCTCTGGTGAAGCTGGACGTTGAAGTGCTGGGAGACCGAGATGTCAGACCTTGTAAAACGGCTTGCTAACATCCCAGAGGACAAGATTAAACCGACTCCTGGAAGCCTCTGGTGGACAGTCAAGTTCGCCGTGGCGATGACAATCGCATGACGTGTGCCTCTTCGCCGCCAGAAGCCATACTGCGCCGGGTTGTACATGTCTCCGCCCTCCAGGTGATCACACAAGCGCCCTATGAGGACCCTCTCGAAAACCTTCCCTGGAACCTCCAGAAGGGAGATTGGACGGATGCTGTTAGAGTGGGTGAGAAACTTCCCCAGCTTGACAATTATCCGCATCTCCGCATCCTTGAAGCAATCAGGGAAGTAGCCCGCCGAGAAAGCCGTATTCAGGACGTCCCTCAGCCGCTCAAAGGCTCGATCTGGAAGGTGGGAGAGTATGGTCGTATTACTCTTGCTGCGACCCGGACAGGTGGACTTACTGCGCCTAATGGCAGCAGTAAGTTCAGCTGTCGAAATAAGGCAGTCGAGCGTTGTGGTGCCCGACAGCCTCGCCGGGTCTGCAGTCACATGGGGTGTTGTCCTGTGTAAGTAATCCCTGATATATTCTGTCACATTGTTATTATTGTCATATATGTCCTCCTCCTGAAACACATCCCTACATGCAGAGGTGTGTAGGAGTTCTTTGTCTTTATTTGTGTCTTTTTTTGTCCGTTTCTATCAACAAGGTAGCTGTCAGCTCCATTAGAGCATCCGGAGAGATGCTGTAGGTGTCTCCATAATTTCTTGGGGTCTCTGTAGTTGGGGGCTAAGCCAGCCAAGGAGCGACCCCAGTGATTGCGCGCCCCAATCCTCTGTGCGTCATGTAATGTTTGCCTCAACACAGTAAAGCGTCTGTAGTCATCATATGTCCAACTATAGCGAGTCGCTCTGACTTTCAGCGCCATAAATTGAATCCTGGTAAGCTGAGTCTATCGGGAAAGTCTAGGTGCGGGATCTAACTTGTACGACGTCTTGGGAACGAGTCTGGCAGTTGTCGTTTGGACCGTGTTCATCCAGGTGGTCATGGCTTCGTCAATCTCCTCGAGGCCACCTCGGGAGATGCCAGGCAGGTCGGTTATCTGTGGTGCCTCGTCGTCTTTGAATGCGTCCCAGTCAGTCCTGCGGAAGGAGAAAAATTGAGGAAGAAGAGTAAGGATGGGGAAAGAGGATATGTCAATGGATGAGGGGTAGGTGATCACTAGTCGTGATGGGGCCAGGGGTGATAGTGTTGTGCTTGGGTGTTTAATAGCTAGTTGGTCAACTGGAGAGAGAAAATCAGATTCCAGTGGAAGGTTACTTTTAATCACAAAATATCAACATATATATAAAAAAAGGATTTAAACAATAAATATTATATTGGTCTATGGTCAACGCGCTAATGCAGTGCGCGCTGAGTAAAGGGTGTGTGTTAAGATAGCGAGTTACATATGGTTTAATTCTTGTTACAAAAGAATACATAAAGTAAAGAGGTATAAAATTATATATGAACAATGAAACATAATTAAAATAAAAGTTATAATAGTTTGGGCTGCAACCACTCGTTTTCTCTGTGGAGCAGTGGTTTGTAGGGGAGACCGCTACAATACTCCCCTCCTAGTGGTTTGTAGGGGAGACCGCTACAATACTCCCCTCCTAGTGACGAGGGAGGAGGAACGAGATCTTGGTGGTGGAGCGGTGCTGCTGTTGTACTGTTGCCGATTTGATGGTAGAAATGTGAGCCTGGTCTGGGGCCAACAGATATGCCGGTTTGACTCGGTCGATGTCCACCGCGTCTTGAGCACCGTTCCTGTCAATGGTGACAGTCTTCCCGGTCCTTCTCAGGACGAGGTAGGGTCCTTGGTAGGGCTGCGTCAGAGGCCGGCGGACGGCATCTACGCGTATGAAGACGTGGGTGCAGGTGTGGAGGTCCTGGCTCACAAAGGTCTTCATCGGGGAAGAACGAGGCTGCACTGGCTGTAGGCTTCTCATGGCACCTTTGAGGCGGGAGGCGAAGTCTTGGGCGCTGCAAGGTGCAGGGTCGGGTGTTGTTACCAGCAGTTCGCCTGGGAGCCTAAGGTTGGTGCCGTAAACCAGCTCAGCCGAGGAGTGGTGCAGGTCTTCCTTCAGGGATGACCTGATGCCGAGGAGAACAATGGGGAGAGCCAGGGGCCAGTTCTCTCGTTGGGAGACTTCAGTTGGCGATGGAATCGTTCGACCATGCCGTTGGCCTGCGGGTGGTAGCTGGAAGTCCTGTAGCGGCGGATGCCGAGCAGGGTCATGACCTTGTTCCATACGTTGGCCTCGAACTGGCCGCCACGGTCTGAGGTGAGGCTGAGTGGGACACCGAACCTGGAGACCCAGGTAGGGATGAAAGCGTGGGCGACGGTGTCCGTTGTGATGTCAGCGATGGGGGTGGCTTCGGCCCAACGTGTAAAACGATCCACACAGGTGAGGATGTAGCGATGACCGGCAGAGGGTGGCAGGGGACTGACCAGGTCAATGTGGATGTGGTCGAATCTCTCCGTGACGGGTGAGAAAGTGCCGGGCGGAGAGTGAGTGTGCCGAGTCACCTTGGAGGCTTGACAGTTGGTGCAGGTACGAGTCCAGAGTCTGATGTCCTTGTTTATACCCTCCCAGATGAAGCGGGACGTCATCAAGTGCTGTGTAGCTCGGATGCCAGGGTGAGAGAGATCGTGAAGCTGACGGAAGGCCTGGTAGCGATGTCGTTGTGGCAGGTAGGGACGGACAGCGTCTGTGGAGACGTCAGCGTAGAGAGCGACCTTGGTGCCTGGGAGCGTGAGTTTCTTCATCTTAAGCGTCGGGTTGTACTGTAGCTTGTCCAATTCCTGGTCGGCAGCTATGGCGGCGTAATCAAGAGAAGAGGACGTCACAGCAGTAATGTTGCGGTAGAGGGCGTCTGCTGGAGCGTTGTCTGCACTCTTGATGTACCTGATGTCGGTGGTGAATTGAGAAACGTAGTCCAAATGGCGAAACTGCCGTGGAGTGTAGGAGTCCTTGTTTCTCAGGAAGGTAGTAGTAAGAGGCTTGTGGTCGGTGTACACATGGAAGCGACGGCCTTCAATGAAGTAGCGGAAACGCTTGACAGCCTTGAAGATGGCGAGAAGTTCTCGGTCGTATGCGCTGTACTTGGTTTCGGCCGTGTTGAGCTTCTGTGAGAAGAAAGCAATCGGCTTCCAGGCACTGTCGACGAGTTTTTGGAGGATGGCACCAGTCCCAGTGTCGGAGGCGTCCGTCACAATGGAAGTCTCCACGTCAGGGGATGGGAAAGACAGCATGACTGTGTCGCTGAGGGCCTTTTTAGCTGCGAGGAAGGCAGCGTCAGCGTCCGGAGTCCAGATGAGTGTGACAGACTGACCACGCTTACAGGGCTTGATCATGGCGTAGAGTGGCTGAAGCAGGAGAGAGCAGTGTGGGATGAAGCGGTTGTAGTAATTAATCATACCCAGGAATTCTTTGAGTTTGCGCTGGGTGGACGGCTTCGGGAACTGCTGAATGGCTTAACACTTCGTGTGGAGTGGAGCGATGCCTGCTGGAGTTACAGTGTGGCCGAGGAAGGTGAGAGAGGTGACGCCGAACTCAGACTTGCCCACATTGATCTGTACGCCATAGTCTTGTAAGCGGGTGAGGACTTGGTGAAGGTGTTGTCGGTGTGAGGCTTCATCTGGGCTCGCTATGAGTAGGTCGTCGATGTACGCGAAGCAGAAGGGCAAGCCTCGAAGAACCTCGTCAATGAAGCTTTGGAAGGTCCACATTCATGAGTCCAAAGGACATCCTGACGTACTCAAACAGACCGAAGGGCGTGATGATGGCGGTCTTCGGGATGTCGTCAGGGTGTACTGGAATCTGATGAAAGGCCTTGACGAGGTCTATGCGTGAGAAGATGTTGGAGCCGACGAGTTGGGACGAGAACTCCTGGATGTTTGGCACAGGGTATCTGTCCATCTGGGTGTGAGAGTTGAGGGCACGGTAGTCTCCACAGGGCCGTATGTCGCCGTTCTTCTTGGGGACGACGTGGAGGGCTGATGACCAGTTGCTGCTGCTGGGCCGCACAATACCTTGGCGCATCAGAGACTCGAACTCGGCCTTGGCTTGACGGTAGCGTTCTGGAGCTAAGCGACGGGCCTTGGCGTGTACTGGTGGTCCTGTGGTCTCGATGTGATGCGTGACGTGGTGTTTGACGGGCAAGCTGGCTGAGTAGGGCTGAGTCAGCGTAGGGAAAGATTTAAGCAGGTCAACGAACTGGTGGTCCTTTTGGATAACAGAGAGGTGCATGCTGTGTACTGGCGCTGGTCGTGCTGTGGAGGAGATGGAGGTGAGTGGGTCAACCAACTTTTGACCCTTGACGTCCACCAAGAGGTTGAAGTGCCTCAGGAATTCTGCTCCGAGGATTGCTTGTGAAACGTTCCCGACGTAGAAGGTCCATTCGAAGGGACGTCGGAGGTATAGGTTGAGTTGCAAGGTGCGCCGTGTGTAGACGGGTATCTTGTTCCCGTTAGCGGCGAAGAAATGCAAGATTGGAGGTAGGGTTCGTAGATTGGCGGTCGCGAGGATAATACTGACATCGGCGCCGGTATCAATCAGGAACCTTATGTTGGAGTGTTTGTCGTGTAGGTGGAGCAGCGCTGAGGGTTGGTGAGCGGCGCACTGCACTAATACTCGCTGTTTTAGTTTGACGCCTTGTATGCGTATGGGGCGTCACACTTCGAGGCTCTGCTGCCGAACTTGTTGTGGTACCAGCAGAGTCCCGGGCTTCTCGAGCGGGGACGGTGCTGGCAGTGTTGAGGGGTGGGGGAGCGGGGTCGTTGGCGGTCCTGGATCTGCCTGTTGAGGGAGGTGACCTCTGCCGTGAGCTGCTTCTTGAGGGAGGTGACCTCAGTCGTGAACTGGGATACTAGCTTGGTGAGCTGAGCGAGCTGAGTGTTGTCCTGGGTCGTAACTGAGGACACTGAAGAAGCCTGTGGTGTAGGGAGGGTCGTAACTGGGGACACTGAAGAAACCTGTGGTGTAGGGATGGTTGCCACAAAGTCGTCTGCTAACTTAGCGATGGCATCGGGGTCTAGGCTGTCCTTGACGCAGAAAAGGACGTTCTGTGTAGCAGGAGGCAAACGTTGGTAAAACAGCAGTTTGAACAACTCGGGGTCAAAAGTGCTGTATTTTTCTCCGAGTAGCTGCTTCATGCGATGCAGTAGGTCTGTAGGCTTCTCGTCACCCAACTCATCCTTGGAGCACAGCTCCTTAAGGCGGGTGGCAATAGAAGGCTGAAGTTTTGAGAGTATAACAGTCTTCAGATCTTCATAGGGCGTGGTGGAGGTGGAAGCTTTTGAAATTACGTCCGAGACTTGTGGAAGGACGTCAGGAGGCAGGAGGCTAGCAGCATGGGTGAACTGGGTGAGGCTGTTTGAGATTTTGGATGCCTTAAATCCGCACTCCAAAATAGTGAACCACATAGACGGGTTATGTGGGCAGAAAGATAGCGATCTCAGTGTCACTGCTGCTGCAGTGTGCAGGTCGTCGTTGTCAGGCATGGTGAAGTCGAGTGGTGTTGAACCGAGTGGCGAAGGCGCTGGCGTGAACGGGCCAGGGGCCACGGTGGCTCAGGGAACGAACCACAGTTAACGCAAGTGACACTGGTGTGTAAACACGTCCCATGAAGGGCACCTTGGTGGACACTAAGGCACTGAGTGTCCGGGAAGGCACTGTAATGTAACACTGTGATGCACTGAGTAATGTTGTGGTATTGTAACCGTACGCCGGGGAGTCACTGCACTGAACACAGGTGGGAGCACTATTAACCCACGGAAGAGTAGAGTAATCCACAGGGCGATGAGTAATCCACAGGGCGATGAGTAATCCACAGGGCGGTGAGTGGCGACCGTGGAGTAAGTTACTCTAACACCGCGGGGCTGAGGGGTAGGGTTTTGACTGAGGACGCGGGAAACCGCGCTGAGGGAGCAGGGGCCGCGCAGAATGCGCATGAGGCCGTGCTGAGGACGCAGGAAGGCGTCAGAGGTTGCAGAGGCCGCGCAGAATGCGCATGAGGCCGCTGAGGACGCAGTAAGGCGTCAGAGGGCATAGATGCCGCGCAGAGTGCGCATCAGGCCGGTGAAGACGCAGTAAGGCGTCTGAGGGGGCAGGGGCCGCGCTGAACGCGCATAAGGCCGTGCCGATGACGCAAGAAGGCATCAGAGGGGGGCACAGAAGGTGCCAGGGTGGGAGGGGATAACCTTTTAGGTGGCAGCTACACATAATAGTGTAGTTTCTCCCGACCTAAGACTCAGCGAAGCGAACCCCATGATAGAGGCTAAGCTTTTTGCCTTAGGAGTGTTAGGACGAATGAGTCTAAAGACCCAGGTCCTTTCACTAGGAAAATTGTGCTCTTTATATAGCACAGGTTAGAAGCCACCTTAAGACCATAGCTACACTCCGGGGTCACCAATTGTTGTGCTTGGGTGTTTAATAGCTAGTTGGTCAACTGGAGAGAGAAAATCAGATTCCAGTGGAAGGTTACTTTTAATCACAAAATATCAACATATATATAAAAAAAGGATTTAAACAATAAATATTATATTGGTCTATGGTCAACGCGCTAATGCAGTGCGCGCTGAGTAAAGGGTGTGTGTTAAGATAGCGAGTTACATATGGTTTAATTCTTGTTACAAAAGAATACATAAAGTAAAGAGGTATAAAATTATATATGAACAATGAAACATAATTAAAATAAAAGTTATAATAGTTTGGGCTGCAACCACACGTTTTCTCTGTGGAGCAGTGGTTTGTAGGGGAGACCGCTACAATACTCCCCTCCTAGTGGTTTGTAGGGGAGACCGCTACAATAGTGTAATGGAGATTATTGGTCGCGTCGAAAAGTACAATGTCATGTGAGGTCGCACCGCGAAAACCATAAAAAGTAGGAAAAAATGGTCCTATGTGTTTTGCAGTATGTTGTCTAAATTAGTCTATCGGGTCACGGCCAACCTGATTTGTTGTCGTGTGTCCCAGTGTTGTGGGTCTTGCATTAAGGTCATCAGCGAAGAAGACGAAGGAAGTTGCAATCAGTAAGGGTCCTTCGAGGGTGTCAGCAGTTATGGAGAGTGTCTCAGACAAGAAGTCGTCATCCACCCTGATCTATGTCGACGTTTAACAGCTATGGCCACTCCATCCCTGGCCTCGTTGTTAGAGTTACGTTGGTAGGTCAGGTAGCCTGGAATTTTTAGTCTTTTGTCGTCTCCTAGCCCTTGGCTGTTGATCAGTATAATGTCAGGGTTGAGCTGTCTGTAAGTGTTGGTTAAGTCATACTTACGAATGTCTCATGAAAGGACATTGTGTTGTAGGACTCGTAGTCTGATCATTTAGTCGTCTTTTTGCGTCTCATCGTTCGTCTACTCCTCTCATTTCGTTGTGAGGTTTCAAGGAACCTTAACTGAAGGGGTTCGTTCTCAAGGCCTTCGAATATATCGTCTGCCACAGAAACGAGGAGCTCAGACAGGTTGTGACGGGGATCACGGACAAAACTCAGAACCCTAGGGTTGTCCGAGGGAGCCCTGTTGTGGCTTATCTTGTACTGATCCCTCTTAATGCCGTCTGTGATGCATTGGTGGTTATCATCCTCTGGCCAGTGGTCCGTGTCCCGCTTCATGACGGATATGCGGACAAGGGCGTCGGGTGCTGTAGCTCCTGGGGGATCATCAGTGTGGGTTTAAGCCGGCTCCGGGTCAACGACATCCACGTCATCTTCCTCCTGGGTGTCCTCAACGTCCCTATCAACATCAGGAGAGGGCCTGTACGCGCCAACGGGCGGGTCTGGGGAGGAGGAGGATGCTGGAGGCAGGTCTGCAGGGCCTGGGTCGTCAGCGGGCGACGACAAAGCGCCGGCACCACCCGCCAGGTTCTTGAGAATGTCAGCTGATGGAGGGTTGGGTGGCAACTTTACGTCAGAAAGGCAGTTGAGTGCAAGACTCTCAGACAGGGCCTTCTGGAACGATCCTGTCGTGGCGCAGTTAACAAGGTGTGCGTGAAACAGTATATTCGTCGTGTCCCACGGCCAGCAACACGGAACGGAAGTTACGGTGCATATATAATACATCAGTCTGCATTTTGTCTGCCTTTTTTGACTCCATTTCTTCCACTACTTCGTTGCCACTCGTCACCAAACACGTGTTGATCAGTGCTCTTTGTGAACGCCAGTCATGCAACATTCTTAAGTAGACTAGACTAGATTACATAATAACATAACAACCAGAATGAGAGAGAGAGAGAGAGAGAGAGAGAGAGAGAGAGAGAGAGAGAGAGAGAGAGAGAGAGAGAGAGAGAGAGAGAGAGAGAGAGAGAGAGAGAGAGAGAGAGAGAGAGAGAGAGAGAGAGAGAGAGAGAGAGAGAGAGAAGCAAAAAAAAATTATATTTCGACTTATGAATGGCAACAACGTACAGTACATGTACCATTTTCAAAGGCACGGTTGTTGGCTTGGCTGGTTATCGCTATTACTGTACGTACACATACAACTCCACTCCTCCACCAACTCCGTCGCCACCCAAGCCGTCATCACCAAAACCCCTACAGCATTGCGACGCAAAATCACAACCCTGATCGCTCTGATATACCATTAATTTCGCACGACCACCTTCAGGCAGGCAGTCTGTGGTATCATTCTCGCAGCCACGACCTCTCCACCACCTTCACCTCTACCACCACCACCACCACCACCGACGGTACAAAACATTAAAGCTCCACCAATCCCCTAAAACAAACCTTCCATACCCAACTCTTGTGTTTTATGTGAATGTTGTATAATGGAGCCACATTTTGAGTGTATATGTATAAAATTTATTAATATAAGGGTAGTATTTCCCAGCTTCTGTCTACAGACCACCTAAAGGAAAACGTCACATTTTCTTAATACTTGAATTTATTATTTGATTTCATTGGACGGTAAACATTTTCTGATATACATTTTTTGGGAGATTGGAATTTAGATTTGCTCAACACAAATATCCAAGTGTCATAGATTTTAAGAAAAAAATGTACTCCCATAGATGCTTTCCACTCACAAAACCCGGCCAACATGAGTAACTAAAAAAGTGCTACTTTAATAGATCATATTTGGACCTCTAATACAAAAAATATTATAGAAAATTGCATTATCTACACAGATGTTACTGACCATTTTCCAATTTACTCCTACTGTTAAGGCAATGAATGTCCAAGACCACATGGTATTTGTTAACAAGCGATGTTTTTTCTGATACAAACATTAACTTATTCAAAAGGGGAATATAGCAGATACATGTTGGATTCAGATCTTAGATATAAATGACCCATATGAGGCTTTTGATCAATTTTACAGTCTATATGTTGATATACGTATTTAAATAATGTTTTTCATTAAGAAAGACTAAAATTACTAGTAATATAATAAAGTCTTCATATCACTATTGGGCTTAAAAAATAGCATAAAGAATAGCGTAGACTGGAAAAGTTAGCGTCTAATTGGCCTTAACTTAGGGACCAATATAAAAGGGAAATACAGAAACAAATAGTATCACTCCTGCGTAATGCAAAGGCAAAAAAAATCAAGACTAACTCAAATTTAATCAGGGAAATATCAAGTCTACTTGGAAAATAATAAATCACTTGCTCAACAGGAGAGATTTCCCAAAAACAACTCCATGGAAGTAAAGCTAAAAAAACCCAAATGTGATAATGCAGCAACAGTCTTCAATAATAATTTCTTATAAAAAACGAAACTTTATCTCAAAATGATAATGGACAAAAAATAAGCACTCATAAAAAATATATAATAACCCAATGTAATTTTCTCATTATCTCTATCCAGCCACTACAGCTGAAGTTCAAAATTACATGAAGACTTAAAAATAATACAGCGGGGGAATATGACGATCTACCACCACATCTACCCCAAATACACTCCCACAGTACTTTGATGCTGCACTTATTCATATTAACCTGTTGTTTTAAAAAAGGCTGTTTCCCAACTAAACAAAAATAGCAGAAGTCAAACCTATATATAAATCTGGTGCAAAACATGATGAAAATAATTACAGACCCGATATCTATTCTGCCTTCTATTAGCAAAGTTTTTAAAAAAGCAATTGAAACAAGACTTACTGGATTTTTAGAATTTTTTTATTTTTTTATGTGAAATCCAATTTGGTTTCCGTAAAAATATGTCAACGGAAAAACGTATATTAAAATTCATAACTGGGGTGCATACGAATTGGAAAACAAGTTTAATGTTGTGGGTATATTTTTTTTTGGGAGCAAAGCATTTATATATCTTATGAATATTGCTAGATATCCTCGAAAATATTGGTATCAGAGGAATAACGCTAAAATTACACTCTAGCAACTTGTCAGATAGAAAACAGGCTGTGTACTGTAATAACAATCAATCTACATTGGAAAACACTGGCAGAGGAGTCCCACAAGGATCAATTTTAGGATCTTTATTGTTTTTAATATACATTAATGATATTTCTAACGCAAGTGATAAATTCAGTTATGTTTTATTTGCAGATGACACTAATCTCATCATTTCAGACAAAACATAAGTTCAGTTGCATGTAAAAGTAAATACAGAGTTGGAGAAAATATCACGATGGGCTTTGGCGAACAGATTAGTTATTAACCTGAAAAAGACTAATTTTATGCTATTCCAAAGTCGTTCTGTTACCAATAACTGTAAACCAATTTTCTTGAGAGGATGTGAAATAGAGCGAGTGTCTTATATAAAATTTTGGGGTGTTTTTATTGACAAAATTTTGAATTGCAAACATCATATTATACATACAGTCTGTGTTTAAATCTGTCAAAAATATGTGGAATTATAAAAATAATTAGACACGACCTAACGATTGAGGCATTACAAAGCATCTATTATTGTTTTTGTTATCCTTACATTATATATTGTGTATGTATCTGGGGATGTCTACTTGACCTACAATTATAAAAGATGTTTTTGTGTCTCAAAAAGAAACTTATCAGAACAATAAGCTTTAGTGGTAAATATGGTTCTACTGATGTATTATTCAATGATTTAAGGTTGCTGAAATTTGATCTTGTGAGGAAATACTTTGTGTCAGTCATTATTTTCAATGACAAAATAACTCAGACCACAATAGCAACATTTTTACAGTTTTCCACCACAGTCATAGTACAAGGGGAAATATTATTGATTTGATTTTTCCTCAAGCACGTACACAACTGTATAAATAATCCTTACACCGTGTTGGGCCACAATGCTGGAATACGGTGCCGATTGACTTAAAAGACAATTACTATAGTCTATTTTATTTAATATGGTCAAAATTCCCAGTGGTCACGTGCTATTATGTAGTGAGGATAGTGTGTTTGGTAGTGATAATGATACGAGTAACCTGTACACATGATGACCATTGAGTGCACCAATCAGCTGCCCCGTAGACAATGGGAGAAAGGCAGGGGGCGTGGTCTCCTTAGTGCATTTTGACCATATTAAATAAAATAGACTATAGTTTGAATACATTCAGAGTTAAAATAAAAAATCATCTATACCAGTAAATAGGCGTTCACACCTAGGTGTGAAACGTGTTCGAGCTCGTATTCCGTTCAGTTCTAGAGTAAAATTATTATCAAATAGCTAAATAAACAAGACAATTTTTCGTCATGGTCAGGCAATTGTAGGGTTTAGGGTAACAATAGTTTAGAAAAGTCTGTTTAAAAGTGTAGGTAACAATATATTTTTGCAAATTTCTTCAATTTTATCTTAACAAAATGATTGCTCGTTACAGTCAGCTGTACAAACTTAGCAGGGTTTTCTAAAACCAAATGGTCAGATGGTCATGGTGATCTGGTCTTTAAAGTTTAAGGTGATCCTCTAGTAGCCTTGTGATGTTACATGCCTGGCTCATGTGAAAAAGTCTTGCAGTAGTGGCAACCAGGGTCCCCTCACATGTGCAGACCCCTAGTTAACTTGAACATGATCAACTCTTGAAAGTGTTCTGAAAGACAAAGAAAATAGTGTAAATGTCAAATACAACAAATCAATTATAGAAACAGTGTACCTGTAGTTAAAACATTATCATCATAGCCATTGAAATCAGGCCACAGATATGTGTTTGCCTGTTGACTTGATCCTCTGTCAGTCCTTCCATCTCCAGGTAGCATGTCTCTGATTTTCCTGAAATGAGACTGTAATATCCAGGAAGCCCTGATAATAAAGAACTCTTCTTTATTATCAGGGCTTCCAGTGGTACCCATGAGGTTCCTGTTTTACCACCGTTAGGTTTTGATCAGACCTCTCGATAGGAATGAGTTGGTTCTGCCTTAATGTGGCCTTAAGAACCAACTTATTCCTACCCCTACCAGGTTAAGTTAGGTTAGGAAATTGCCTGCCTGCAATTTCCTAAGCTAACTTAACCTAACTGGATGCTATCAATATTGGAATGTTAAGTGTAATTCCCTGAATTTCAGTTTACCAAGTTACTAATACAAAAATACTTATTTTTCATTTCTCCCAATTAACCTACAATTTTCTAAATTTCCTGAACAATCATCTGCTCAAACTCGTGGTCTTCAATCAGCTTTTCATCAGATTCCTCCTCAGTTTGGTCTTGTCGGCGTCTTATTCTAAATCTATCTCTTCTGAAGATGCCAAAGAATCTTTCCCCATTGGGGAAAGGCAAAAATGCCAGGTTCTGGAACATTTTACACCGGCTAATTGCAGTGTATGCCAGGCCAGGAGAATATTCCAGTGGTCCAAGATTCACTATGACTTTATTCAGGGTTTTGCCTTGACTTTTATGAATGGATATTGCATATGCAGGAAGGAGGGGGAGCATTATCCTCATGCAAGTCGTTTTCTCTTCAAACCATGTTCTTGTGATAGGTGTAATAGGGACACATTTTTCCAGGTCCGTGAGATATGAGGGACCCTTGTATTGTGGGAAATGGACAATGACAGCATCAGGGACAGAAGGAGGTCCTTCCCCACTCTTGTATAATATGTATCTAACAGTGCCCCTGGCGCCATTTGTCAGGCCAGCTTCACTCCACAAATTAGTGCTGACAACCATGACTTCCATACCTTTGCAGACTAACAGGTCTTTTGGCAGGCCTCCATCTTGATTTGAGAACAAACTGCTATTTGCAGCTACCGCACAGTTGTGATGTGCTTTAACAGGAGCTATGGGTGTTTGAAGTGCTTTGATTATTTTAATGTTGTGCTCTTTGAGATCTGCATTGTAGGCGCAAACCATTATGGCACTCATTTTGAAAGCCTCCCTCTCATCTGGAGAGAAGTTTGGGCCATTCAAATCCCTTGGCCTGAGCTTTTCCCATTCTTGTTCTCCAAAATTACCATCAGCAAGGCGAGTTAATATGTCTCGAAAGTCTTTCTGTTCGTCTCCTTGCTGCCTCATGATTTGGTCAAGCACCACTGTCTTTTCAAACAGTCTTAAGAGAGATATTGCCGTGGTGATGAGTACACTGGTTCCCCTTACTTTTTCTGGTGGCATGTAGAGAGGAGTATCAAGGACAGGTGCCAATTGAGCAAAGTCCCCCATTATAATGAGTGAAACACCACCAAACTGTTGACTGTTTCCTTTTGCCTCACACAGCCTCTTGTGCATTGTATAAACCCTATAGAGGCCCATCATTGATTTGTCATCGATGGTCAGTAGTTCAACACCTTCAAATCTATGCTGCAATTCTTGAAGTGCATCCCCATGCAAATCTGGGATATCTTTGGTGTTGTTATTGTTCACTGGCAATTTCAACAGGGAATGGAGTGTCACGCCTTGGATCAGAAAAGCTGCTGAACCGGTTGGGGCAGCTCTGACTAGGAAACGGTCCCCAGCATTTTCTTTTATGTACTTTGATATGCGATTGAGCAAATAGCCCTTTCTACAGCCAGCTCTTCCAGATATGTTTAAGTAAAGGGGTTCCGTAGTTACTTTGTTTTGTACCTTTTCAAGAAACCAACTTGTCACAATGTCGTACAGAATTTGCTGTTTCCCATTTAAGTTTTCAAAGCTGCAGTTGGCATCACCGTCACTACTTTCAATGTGAGATTGTCTTTTTGTTTGGTCCAACCACCCTTTAATCTCTTTCAAAGAAGAATCAATATGCCCAATGTCTGAGCATCATCCCAACTTATGGTGCTGCAAGCTGCAATCAAGTCGGCATCAGAGTATTGTACATCAGCATTTGCTTGCCTGTTGGCATGCTTATCAAAATTTTCATTATCTGGGGCATAACAAGCCATCCAGTCATCCTGCACATCATTTTCTGGGGCTTGATCTACCTCAACAAAGAGCTCATCAAGAGTATCTTCCTCTTGGCGAGGTGTGGTTTCACCTTCAGATAGGACCACTTGGCTCCTTTCAAATTCTTCTTTGACTGGAGCGGGACAAAAAGGAGAGTTTTTTACAAAGTCTCTGAGCTCCTCCTCTGAGGATTCAAACCCATTTCCCATACTATCAAAGTAGCAGCCAGGTTTGTCCTGAAGAAGTATCCATTTGCAGTATTCTTCGTACCTTGAATTGAGGCGTCCCGCATTAGAAGGGCCGCTCAGACCATTCTGCCAAAATCGATATTACAGTGTATATCACTCTATTGAGGTCTTAACTTTCGTCTGGGAGTGGATGAGTGTCCTGTTTTTTTTTTTTTTTTTTTTTTTTTTTTTTTTTTGTTGTTGTTTTTTTTTTTTTTTTAGTAGTAGTGATAGTAATATAAGATGTAATTTTTTTTAATAGTTACTACTACTACTAGTAGTTTTAATACTACTCCTACTACTACTAGAGGGTAACTGGATGAGCGGCCCTTAAGCCAACGCACTGTTTCTTCACCATTTTTTCCACTTTATGTTATTGTTAATATTGTTATTTTGTGTTTTTATGTTCCAATATTAACGAATTACCATTATTGTGCAGTATTAAAAAAAAAAAAGCACTCAAACTTCGGTGAACTTCCGAAACCATAACACAGTATGCCATAACTATGCAAAAATTTGGTAGTGAATATCACGATCTCGAACATTTTTTGAGGCCATCGTGATTGTGATTGCCTACCAGTTATTTTGAGACTAAGTTCATTGTCATAGCATAATTAATAAGAAAGTTATGGTTGTCAGAAGTTCGCCAAACTTTGAACGCATTTTTCTCACTTTTTTATTTTGGCGCGAGCGGCCCTTCTAATGCGGGACGCCTCAATTGCCTTTATGAACAATGTGCCTGTGGGTGGGAATAAAAACTGGGAAAACATTTGAGCTCATTGCAATTTTCCATTTTTTTGTGAACCGAGATAGGTCCTTTATTTTGCTCAAATTTGCAGTTTTTGGCGTTTTGTGAAAAAGTGGGGGCGAATTTTGAAAAAAAACATTCCTAAAGGTTACCTTAATTTTTTAAATAGCTTTCCAACGGTATGCATTGATTTTCTGTAGCACGAATAGAAACCGAGATGCGCAGCTTTTTCCGGAAAAAATTTCACCCCCTAACCCTCACTGAATTGATCTGTCTGTAGTAAAGTGTTCTCGTTCGGCGCAATAATTATAATTTACAATCCCGCCACCATCATCATCATCACAACAGACTACCCATTCCACACTCCTTCCCTTCACACTCCACCTCTTTGTTAAGGACTACGAGAGGGAGGGAGGAAAACAAGGAGATGGAAAGAAGGAAAAGGGAAAAGAGAACGGCCTAAGTAGATACCTTGTAGGAGGAGGAGGAGGAGGAGGATTACAAAGGATTACAAAGGAAACACAAACAGCAACAGACCGACAGGTCCTTACAAGGCTGTTTGCTTTAACAACACTACACTAACTAGATAATAAGAGAGAAAGGATAGGAAAGGAGAAGGCTATTCCCCACCCACCCATCCCTCCAGCCGAAGCTAGCCGGAAATTAAGTGATACCATGCAGTATAGAAAAACTGCATGGAATTTGTGAGGAAAGTTGAAAGCTGTAATCTATGGCTAACTACTACTAGTTTGTGGGGGTAGGCTTAGTGCTTGATAGATTGGTCATGTTATGTGTGTTTTGTAATGGTGTGAACACAGTGTGGAGGTTCAAGGGTGGTGCGGCAGCCTTGCCTGGCGCTTTCTTGGGAGGCAGCAGTCAATTAGGCCCCAGCTTCGTTCAATCCACTGCGGTAGTGCACTTTCAAAGAAGGACGTCGTACACTTTGATGCCTCCTGCAGCAGTGACCCCTGGTACATAAATCCCGATGGTGATCACTAACTATCAGGGCCCTTACTGAACCACAACCCGTCACAGGTCAAAAGTTGTAGTAGTGACCGTTTACTCGGGGCTGTCTGAGACGTGTGGGAGGGGTTGTGTAGACGCGACTCGCAATCATTTTACGCAATGAGAGTAAGTATCAGAGGCCCGCGAGATAAATTTATTATTCCGAGATAAACAGTGACAACCGGGGATTTGATATGAAATATTTATCGAGGCGATTTTTAAATTATTCTATTGTATTTGAGTTTACTACGTCTGAGGGCAGCCCATTCCATACGTTTACAACACGGTTTGTGAAGAAGTACTTTGCTTCGTTCGTTACAAACCGTTTCCTGCTTATTTTAAATCCGTTGTTTCTAGTTGAGCTTGACCGGTCTAGCGTGAAAAGATTTTCTGGGACTACGTTCGTAAATCCATTGAAGATTTCAAAGACTTCGATGAGGTCACCTCTTATCCTTCGTTTTGTTAGTGGGAATAAGTTAAGTTCTTTGAACCGATTTTCGTACGATTTATTACGCAATCTAGGTATCATTTTGGTTACTCTGCGCTGTATTTTTTCTAGTTTATCTATGTCCTTTTTATAATAAGGTGACCAGAACTGCACACAGTATTCTAGATGGAGGCGAAAGCGAGTTAAAAAGAGTGAGTATAACTTTTTCAGATTGAAATAAAGTTCGTCCAATAAAGCACCATTATTGC